>QTSX02007152.1:0-179853 GCA_014839935.2 Entomophthora muscae | reverse complement strand
ACAGGTAAGGAGACCATTCCCAGATGGAATAACTCTCCAAGGAGCCAGTACCTGCCTAGCAGGGGATTAAAACGCCCCAAGAAGAAGTACGCGCCTAGATAACTCAATAAAAAGGCTGAAGCCAATGGACAGAACACATGAGGCTTGTTCACCTGGGTGAAGGAACCATAAACCTTGGTTTCTTCTCAGACAGGTGGATTGTTGAAGAGAGGAGTTGTAGTGTACCAGAATCACACGGCGCCAGGAGCTGTCAAGAAACTGAGACTCTGACGTTATACTCAAACCAGCGTGTGAACCTATAGAAACACTGGCAAACACTGTTGTAGTCAGGACTATCCAGAGTAGCCATTTATACCCAAGCCACTCCCTAAGAGGAGTCTTGGGTAATTTCATAGTCTTGGAAATTCAGAGGTTTTAAAAATAAAAGATTAAAAAACAATCACTTGGGTCAATGTAGACTTTATTGATTGAACGAGTAATAGATCATAACTTACCAGCCTTATATAGCATGGTAGCAAAATGATAAACTGGAGGAAACATAAAGGAGATCAAAATGATGGAGAAGAAGTTGGAGATATTTGGAGGAATTTGGAGATCCTGTGGAGTTTGATATTAAAACTAGAATTATTTGCCTTATTAGAGCCATTATACTGACCTAAGAATGGTTTGAAACAATATTTGATTTAAATTAACAACCCACAGGAACAGGCAAAAGCAGGAGATGAACAGCTATTCCCCAATCAAAACTGGGGAAGGAGAGCAGGGACTAGCAACAGAAACAGCAGGCAACGGGCAAGTTTTGATCAATTTGAAGTCAAAACCGTTGTCAACGTCATTATAAAGCTTAAGAGCATCTATCAAAAAGAGTGCTGCAACAGCTGATTGGCTGAAATTGATAATTGAAGGTAATAATTTGGTTTTAACTAAATTGGCTTTTTCATTAATTTGAAAGTCACCACTGACAGAGGAAGCCCCAGGTTCAAAACCTGTTGTTGAACTCCCTTTGTCCAGAACTATATTGAAGCAATCAAATTCAGGTAAAATAGAACAGTTGCTACTAACTAATCAATCAATTTTAAGAGACCCAATTAACCCCAGAGAAGGGGGTATTTCTGCTATTGTGCCAAGAGATAAATTATTGTCAGAAGGGTCTGTAAGAGCACTCCTGACAAGAACAGTCAATTCCTGGGGGTGCTTTACCTGGCGCTCACAGGATTGATTGACTCTGCCTTGCCATCAGCCAGGCCTTGGGCTGTGGCTGGGAAGGCCCTTTCCTACCTGGTAAAGTTAGGGTTCATCATCTGGTGGGCCATGCCAGTACCTGCTTTGACTCCTCCCTCACCTGCTGGAGCTCCACAGTACTCTTGATATCCTGACAGCATGGGCCATTCAACAATCCATCTGGTGAGTACTTTTACAAGGAGCTGTCACAGCTCAACTCCTCTGATAATTATTCCTAGCCCATGCTGGTTTTGCCCCACTCCACTCAGTCTGTAGCTATATACACCCTATTATACTATGTACTCACATATTTTGCCGGTAATTTCAGACGTTATAATGTACACACAAAGGTTTTTTGATGGATGATGATGTTTTCCCCATAATGACTATGCTAACTAGGTTCCAAGTGACAAACTTGGGACCTTACTTAGCTAAAATAATCCCCCAATTGTTGGGTCTTTACATTTACCACTGATGCCCATATTTTTTTCTTACTTGGGAAGAATCCCTGATTAATTTGGATTATTTTTTGGCTTGATTTTGACCCCATTTAAAACAGATTAAGTGTAATAAATCAGGCTGTGTTTCTGATAAATCAACAAACTCCAATCAAACAGGATTAAATACCCCTTGAAGCACTACATATGCACCAGATAATCAGAGGTCAAACAAGAAATTAATGGGAAACCATACAACTCACCTGAAACTCCTTTTCAAAAATTCTCCTCCAATTAATCAGATTAACTGCCTGGGTCAGATGATCTTAAAAATTCAGATCTTGTCCCTTAAAGCAAGACAGGGGACTTTTTGTCCCCTGCTGCTCATTCTTATACAAAATTAAAGTTTTGGATTTATTTCAAATAGTTTTGATTATTTTGGACTCCTTTCAGAGTTCTTTTTCCTTAAAATTATTATCCTAAGTTTCAGGGATCCAGCCTGTGGGGGGTTCTTGGGAGCTTGTGGGCAGACAGCCCGCAGGCCCATCAGGAAGGGCCCACCACAATATTGGTGCTAACTTTACAATATAAGATAACAATTTGCCCAAGAGGGCCCAAGGTCCTCTTTCAGGTACCATCAAATCAATCAAGCCAGTAAGAGTTATATACATCATCCCAAATATTTGAGTGGAAGTGGCTTCATTGGCCACAACAGATTCTTGTGGGCTGTTGGGCTGCAGGGTGAGAGATGGTGTCATCGGAATCAAATACGCGGGAAGGTAGTTGTACTTGTTGCAGAATAGCAGAGGTGTAATGGTAATTTTGGTGCCCTCTCTGTAAACGGTTTCTGTCTCTCTAATTCTAGCCTCTGGATTTTAGATTAGGATTTCCTCTAGGGTAAACTCTGGGTACGCAGGGTTGGGTGGGTAATCAGTGAAATGTACTGGGTCAAAAGGAACTCCTGGTGGACAATAGAATTTGGACAGCTAGTCCGCGGTTTCTTGGGGTTGATGGGTGTGAGTTACAGAACTGTGGGAGGTAGACTGCAAATGAAATAGAACTAAAATCAAATATGGAATAACCTGGTTGAACCAAAGGTTCATGTCACTTTATTGCAAGAATGGCAATGGGCAACTTCCTGGCGGTCCAGGGTATTAGTATGCCCATCTTCCAAGGGTAAAATTTTACAAATTTCTTTGGCCCAGGTACTGCTGTCTACCAGGTTTTTCCAGTCCTTGGTGGCATCCCTTGTGGGAGTTAATTAATTGGTTAATTCAAACTGAGAACACTCAAATTTCCTTAACAGGTTGTGGGGTTAGTCATCTCTGGGTGGCCTGTGTTCTATAGAAAGCTTCTTTGTTTCCCCTTCTGTGGTGGCCCAAGTTATTTTTTTGATCTATGGCTTGGACTACCTGCTGATTGGTTGAGTTAACAGGAACCTTTAGCGTGAGTAGAATCAATTTAGGTGGTTTTGGTTCATCAAGCTTTAGGGGATTCCCCAAGGTCAAATTCTGCTCTGGTTTGAGTCTGAAAATCTGCAGGCTGGCGGCCTGCAGGGTATCAGGGTTCAAATCCTGTAGTTGAGATCTTCCTATGAGCATGGTCAACAGGAGCTTATCACTAGTGACACTAAGTATCCTATTCCCTTACCTTTACCCCCCTTGATGCCTGCTGCTTTTACAGCACTTCAGAGTTAAAATTAGCAACAGTGTCAAGCTTTACAATATACACACTTAAAAACCTAGTCAAACCTGGTTAGTTTGAACTGATAGTTCCATATTTACCTATAAGTTGAAAATCATTCAGCTTCTGCTTTGCTTCAAACTCAAAGCCTTTAAACTTAACGTTGACACTGCCTACTGGTTCTGCTGTTCAATAAGGCTTCTTGTGCCCACTGGCTTTATCTTTAGACCAGAAAGGCCTCCCTATTCTTCTGGTTATTTACCTTTATATATCTGGCATATTTGTGGACCCCTTGTTATTGCTGCCACCAAAAATGTTGGTTCTAGTTTTCAAGTTTGTGGTATTCACGCTGTCCCCAGTTCTTCTCCTAATCTGATCAACTTCTCCCCACCTCTGGGAAAGAATTTCCTCATCTGTGTATCAGGTGGTTGACAACTCATCTTAGCTTTTATATCTCATAGAGGATCTTCTTGGCAGGGCCCAGGACCTCCTTAGCTCTGGTGAGTACTTGGTGAAAAGTCTTACTTGTTGTAAGAGAGGGGGGCTAGACTAACAAAGTCTGGCTCCCAACCTGGTGGGACCAACCACCAAGATGCCATCCAGTGCAAGACTGGGATGGCCGCTCAAAGGGGTCTCCCAAAGGAGACAGCTGAGAAAAGGGAGGGAAATAGGCATCCAGGGCCATTACCAAAGCCCCAGTGAGCAACCACAGAGAGCAATCCCAGGTGAGAGGGATATCTGGATCTAACGTGGAGATTTGGAGCAAGGAGGGGAGAGAGGAACCTAAAACTGCTATGGGGTGAGAGTTGGTCAAGTCAGAGGAAGGAAACTCATTTTATACTGATTCCAGATGGGATGAAAATCCCTCAGGATAAGAAACCAACCAGGGCAACTGAGCAAGTGTAGTTATGATGATGGGGACCTGGGTGAAATGACCAAAGGCATTAGAAAGCAGATTAGGAGTATAATAGAAATTTGTGTGACCAGGGAAAGTTTGTTCCAAGTGCCAGGGCTGGTGGACCAAAATAATAGTAAAATGGGCACCAATACCATCATGGCTTTCTTATATAAAGGAGATAAAATGATACCAGAGGGGGCTTTCAACTAGAAACTTCCAGGCAAACATTATGTGGGTACTGAGGGAGTAACTGTCAGGGATCCAGTCTTGGGCAGCTGGCCCAACGTTTTCAGGGGTAACTTGGGCCCGGTTTTTTGCGGGCAATGCCCACCACAAGAGGAGACTATCTTTAAAAGGTATGAAGCAGACTTCCCCACCAAAGACCACAGGCTGGAAGACAGGATTATAGTGTCAATCACCCCTGTGAGGATGATGTACACAATCCCAAACAGCTTGCCAGAATGGTTGTTTGGGGGATTGGGCAAAGAAGTGGGCATAGGTTTTGGGATCATGGGTGGTTCCAAAGACAGGTCGTAAGCAGGGAGATAGTTGAATTTCCCTCTGAACAACTTGGGTGTTGAAAATATCCACAGGCCTTGTTGGTTGTATCTAACTGCGGATTGTATGCAGGATAGGGGATTGAGTTCAATTATCTTCTCCGGGGTGTATTCCTTGTATTCAGACTTCAGAGGATAGTTGGTAAAGTGGACAGGTCCAAAGGGTACACCAGGAGGACATAAAACAGCAGGTGGAAGGACAGGCGGGCCAGGAGATCTCAAACTGAATTGGTAGACAGCAAATACAAAATAAGGCAATAGCTGTATGAGCCAAATTAACATAACCTTTATTCAAAAATGGCAATAAGTTTGGAGCGCAGGGTCTTTGGGTCTATATAGTACCCCACCTCCAAACTTAACATTTTCCATGGGAGGTTTATCAAGGCATTGGGAAGGGCAGGGCCAGGGGAAATGGGTGCTTGGTTCCAAAGGCAGCAAAATGGCACTTGGCCCAGGAGTTCTTTTATTGGTCAAGAATCTCAATTTGGCTACCTGATTATCTTGATTTAGTGTCAAGGTCATGGGACTGGGCCGCAGGCCCGTGCCTCTTTCCTGGGTTGGCTCTTGATTGGTTGCTGGTGTAGACTTCAAGTTTATGAAGCTAATAGTTGCCAAATCAGTACCTCCATTAGGCGCTGTGATTAATCCTCTGTTTGGTGTGATGATTTCTTTGGTCTGGTTCTTTTTAACGCATGGGTCAACCTTCTTGAATTCAGCTTGTGGGGACTTGATCCCAGAAAATGGGGGCGGGCGGTCCTGCGGTTCACAAGCACGGCGGCCTGAAGGAATCCAGGGTCAGGGTTTGATTCCTGCTCCTGGGCTTGGGTTTCCAGAAAGGAAGAATTGTCAATCCTGACAGTAACAAGAGCTTGGGCCAAGTTTGGATCTTCTTGGATCAATTCTCAATAAAAACCCACAGCAGGTGGCAGGCAGGCAGGCGGACTAGACAGAAGCAGGGGGAAGACAGCAGCAGGAGTCAGGACAGTAATTTTTATTATTGAATAAAACTTCAAAATAAAAAAGAATTGCAAATTCAGGAGTTTTATTTAATAACCAGAATTGGTAAGCAAGGGAACTGACAGCTCATGCTTCCATTATATGTAATGGGGGGATAAGGCTGGGGATTTTTAAAAGGGGTTATTGGAAAGCAATCTAAAGGGGGCCAATTGAAAGTCACTTCCTAATCTCCCCATGGTATGGGCCCAAGAAAATAGGTTCAGCAGACCTGGGTGTAGGGTGCAGTTAACCAATTGGCTAGGAGCATTCCTGTAATACCCTTATACAGTAGGTACTACTTGTAGCAGGTATGGTAGGAGGTTGGCAAATTGGAAGCCAGTCAGCGCGGTGATGGTTGAGTAGACAGTCATCAACCACCGGAAGACCTTGGCATGGACATTGTATCTCCCAAAGCTCCCCGCAAAGTAAGTTAGCACATAGTATATGGGAGTGTACACTGCAATGAAGAGGGTAGAGTGTGGGGATACCAGGGGAGCCCAGAACCAGTATGGGACAAGTTGAGCTGCCCTGGGTCTTGGTAATAGTCCTGTCCCAATCCTTTGGGCAAAGGGCCAAAGAATTCTGATCCCTGTTGATATCCTCTAATCCCAAGGCAAGCTGTGAGTGCAGCTGTGAAGATGAGGTGATTCATCTTCCTTAGATTGGAAGTGGTTGGCAGAGGCAACTAGTTAACGTAAACTTAAGTTGTAAGTAAGATTTAGCTTTATTAAGGGTATTAATCTCAATAGTAGCACAAGCTACCACTGAGGAGGGAACCTTTATTTATAGTGTCCCCCACTGTGCAAAGTTTTTCAAGTGGGAGTGAAAACAGGGGATTGGAGATCCCAAAAGTTTGAAAGGTGAGACTGGGAATTGGTTCTTGAGAATAAGGTCATACTCTTGTTATACAATCTGTTATTGATTTGGAAGTTCTTGACTGGGGCCAATGGGTTCTTGTGAGCAAGAGGTCATGTGGTGGAGAAAACTCAAGGAACCCTTAGAATCTAAATTTGCCCTGGGTTTCATGGTTGGGTTGATGTTTGGAACCAAGCATGTGACTTGGTCATCTGAATCCCATTGGTTTTGGATAAAATCTTTTTTAAGGTCTGAAACCTTAATTTCCCCTTCTTCTGGAAGGCAGGGAGTATTGTGAAATTCCTGCCCTTCAATCAGGGACTTTTTTGATTGGCTGCAGGTGGGAGGAGTTTTTGATTGGATGTAGGGCTTGGGACCCAGGTGGTCTGGGGGCTGGCAGCGGGCCTGCTGGCGGCTGGGTGGGCAAGCGGGGGGCTGGCAGGGCCCAGGCTGGCAACTGGGAGGCTGGCAGGAGGCATGCAAGAGGGCGGCTGGCTGGGCAAGCGGGAGCCTGGCAGGGCCCTGGCTGGCGGGTGGGAGGCTGGCGGGAGGCAAGCAGGCGAGTAGGTGGCTGGCCGGGGCCCAGCTGGGTGGGAGGCTGGCAGGCAGCTGGCTGTGTGCTGGGGGCTGGCAGGGGGTCCTGGTGGGCGTGGCGGATGCCTGCCCAGATGATAAATTATTCCAGCATGTATCAAGTTCTGTTTTTTCCTCTGTTGGATTTATTTTTTCCCCAATTAAAGGAGGAGAGTCCCTATTAAATTAGGGATTTTTAACGGCAAATCCCTCCATTCTTTTCCAACATTTCCCTTTGGTGAGAATCAGGTTTATGTCAGGAATATTCCTGACAATTCCAGGGACTCAGGGTACACATTATCCCTAATGTTTTCCTCTGACGTCCCAACTAGAGGGCTCCCAAACTCAATTACTTTGGGTCAAGGGACTATTAGACCGGGGAAATTACTTGCCTGGGATTATGCTGACTGTGGGATTTTATACCCAATTTTTCCAGGCTGTGGGTTAGGCACACTTGGTGCCATGTTGCTCGTGTTTTTTTGTTGGCCTGCTAGCTGTCTCAAAACAGGGCAGCACCAGGAAAGCAAAAATCCAGCTGGATAAAGTCTCCTCCACAGTTGGAGGGGACTCCAGAGAAGGGATTGGGGTTTCAGCTTTGAAGGCCAACACAAAGTGCTCAACCACTGTGTGGGCCAAATCCTCCAGGTTTTGAAGAGGTTTTGCCTGCACGTGGGCTGCCTTTTTTGATGGTCTGGGAAAGGCATCCTGATCCAGGGCTGATGGGGGCCACAGAATTTTACACTTGTGACAATTTGGACCTGTTCTCTCTCAACCTGCCTCCCAGAGCATCACACAATGAGGACTCCCATGTGTTTGCGCCTCCTGTAGAGTATCTCCAACCCGCTTCTTGGACTGCATCTGAGCCTTAGGGCTACAGCATACAGCTTACTCCCTGGCTGCCTGCAGAAATGGGCCTGATAGGATTTAATTCCTACTTCCCACCACTGTCTCCTATGTCCTCTCTCTGGACTCCTATTAGAGCAGCCATCCCAGTGTTTCACTGGATGATGTCCTGATGGATTTCCCTGGGATAGGAGCCAAACTTAATTAGTTCTGCCCCTCTCTCTTACAGGTCCTATAATAGTGGGAACTTGCATGGGTTGGGCCCTGGTATATACTGAGGCAGGTTCTGATAGGGTGTAGCTGGATAATGTTGCAAGTGTTTTATAGCTTTGGTGAAGGTTTTCAAGGGTAGGTGTATCATCTGGTGGTGGAGGAGGTCAGGATTGACAGGTTTCTTCCCCTTGAAACCCCAGGCAAGGGGCGGGATTCAAGTGCTGACCTGGAGCCCTGCTGATCCTAAAGGCTGAGGGGCTGCCTGCCTGGGGTTTCCTGGGATTGAGCCCCCGCCAGCTGAAGCCAATATTGATTGCCCCAAAGGTGGAGCTAGTCAAACCAGAGGAATCATTGCACCAAACAGAAGAGTAACTGAGGCATCTAATGAAGGCAACAAAATTCTGACCATCCCCTTCATGGGCTTGAAGACTGCCTTGGTGGCCAATCAGGGTGTGTCACCTGAGGAAAGCACTGGCCCAGGGCCTGACCCCATTACCAGGACCCAAGAACAAGAGATCAAGCCGCCAGCTCAAGATTTCTGACCAGTGAGAGAACTTCTGGCCCAGGTGCCATTTCTCCACCCTTGACCTGATCACCTGGCCCCACATTTCCCGGTGCCCTGATGAACCCCCATGGAAAATGTTAAGTTTGGAGATGGGGCGCTATAGAGACCTAAGGGCCCCACACTCCAAACTTATCACCATTTTAAATAAAGGTTATGTTACTTTGGCATCCACAGCTGTTGCCTATCTTTATCTCTGCCATCCATCAATTCAGTACAAGGACACCTGCCCCCATATTCCTGCCCTCCAGGGGTCTTTGTTGGTCTATCCACTTCACAGAGTACCCTTTAAACCTCAAGTATAAGGAATACATCTTGTAGAAGATCCTTGAACTAGATCCCTTGGCAGCATGAATCCCCAGTTCAATCCAACCAGCAAGGCCCCTGGATCCTATCTGAACCAAACTTGTTTAGAGGCAAGTTCAACCACCTGCCTGCCTATAAACTTTATATGGAGCCGCCTGTGGCCCCAAGCCAATGCTTGCCTCCTTGCCCAACCTCTCAACTGACCACACTGGAAAGCTATTCAGGATTGTGGACATCACCCTTGCAGGGATGATCATCACTATAATCCTGGCCCATGGTCCTGGGTGGGGAAGTCCATCTCCTACCTATTCAAGTTAGCTCCTCTCTTGTGGTGGGCTCTGCCCGCAAAATACCCAGCCTGCATAATCCTAGAAAATGACTGGCTGCCTGCCCAAGCTCAGATCCCTGACAGAGGGACTTCTTGCTGATCTGGGCTGTACTGACTGTAGATGCTAGGGAGTATGGGTTGGCTGGGGTAGATGATGTAGCATTGATGGAGTACTCCCTGGAGTTGGGAAGCAATTGATACTCTGGGTAGGTTAGGGTAGAAGGGTACCCCATCTATCCTTGGAAAAATTTATAAGGGTAGGTTGCTGGTCAAACCTACTGTGGTGCAGGGTGCCACTCCTCAGTAGTACCATTGTAGGACTCTTTCTTTGTTTAGAAAAATATAAGGGGAACTGCTGCCCTTTTTTGTGTTTTACGTTGGAGAGTAACCCTCCAAATCACATAAGGGCATTTCTAATTAGAGACTAATTGATGCACCTGCAGCTAGCTGAAGATGCGTTAGAGAGTGCCTCATTGGAGTGGTTTTTCTATAGGCAATTCAGTGACCAATTGGAGCATCTGCGGCTAGCCGCAGATGCATTGATTGGCGACCCATCAGAAGAGGTTTTACTATTGGCAATTGACAACCCATCTCTTGTGCCCATTATGTAGATTGATATATTTACCTTCCACCCCTCCTTTTGCCAAAGTGTGAACTCCAAAGAGAGTACTCTGAACCCCTATTCTACACCCAATTCCCCAAAAGACGGCCCTACTATATGCTGCAACCACCTGACTCCAGGTCACATGTCATAAATGTTCATTTCTTGCCCAATCTAACCTGTTTCTGTATGAATATTCCTCAAAATGTTTCAGCTCTCCAAGAATAAGCCCAGTGGCTGAAAGTCTAGACCCTAGTCAGGATGACTCACCCTTTCTTTCCCCTCCCCTCCTTCCAAGTATAAAAAGACCCCCAAGAGACCCCCAATAATCAGAATTATTTACCATACAAACATAACCAACAACTTCTATTTCTTAGATTACTTGCAGAGACCACAAATAGAGGTTCTATTGAGTAAGAAGATATTAGCCCTGTTGTGTTCTCAGTTGCTGCTCAGCTACACCCAACCTATCTTTAGACCCTTGAGCACCACATTTTCTGGTGCTCACTACAGGGGTATCCGCCACTTCCCTTTGCTCTGCTGCCAGAGACCTCTAGTCCAGGGACCAAACCTGTAACTCCAAAACTATGAACTGCCCATGCCATTCCACTGCCAACTACGCTTGCCGCAATGCCAGCCCCCGCGCCTGTGAGAGAGAGGGGCTAAACTAACTAAGTTTGGCTCCCATCCCGGTGCAACAAACCACCAGGATGCCATCCAGTGCGCAACTGGGATAGCCGCTCAAAGAGGGGACCACAGGGAGGACACCAGGGACAACTGGGGGAAGTAGGCATTCAAACCCATTAGAATCAGGCTGGTGAGCAACCAGGGAGTGCAAGTAAGAGTGGGGGAGGCCACCTTGGAGGACCTGGGGGGCACCACATTCTTCTGAACCATGGAGGGGAGAGGAGGTGTGGGGGGCACTACGTCTTCAGAACTAGGCAAAGCAAGCTCCACAACGTCCAGGTCCAGATTGTCACACGTCAGGCTCTTAACCACAGCCTCTCTGGAAAAGAGAAGACTGCTGGGGAGGTCCCAGAGACTGGCAGGGTTGCTACCTACCAGACAGGCTGATGAGGAGATTTTCCCCCACAGGTCAGGAGAGGTGGACCACAGAAGCAAGAGAAACAGAGCCAGGGAAAAGACAAAAAATTTAAGAGCTGGCAGTATCATAGAAAGAACCAGCACAAAATTTGGGGTAGGATGGTTTAGTTTCTGGAGAAAAAGGAGAGAAAATGGGAAGACTAGGGCAGTCTTTGGAAAATCTTTGGGAAAACAGCAGAACGGGTTTAGGTAGCCTTGCTGTTGTCTTGGGGGCCTTGGATTATAACTGCAAGCAAAAGCGGGGTTGAAACAATAATTTTTAAAGGAAAATTCAAGATAATAATAGAAATTATAGGAAAATTCAATTGAAATTTTGAGCTTCAAACTTTAACTTTGAAGGCAAGGGTGAAAGAGACAACTACTAAGTGAAAGAACACTTGTACAAGAAGCCAGAAGAGAAGCCAAGTTTGAAACTGGCTGGCTAAAGGTAAGCTTAGGGCAGGGACTACACTCTAATATTTTGAGCTTTAGGGACACAACTGGTTCCAGGCAACTCAAAATTAAGAAAATTAAGGTGCAGGTGACTCCAAACTTTAATGTAAGTGGAAAATAGACAAGCAGGGGACTGAAAGTCCCCTTGCTTGGTTAAAAGGAATGGATTGCAAAAAACTGGTCACATGACAGTTGGGGGTGAGCCTGATTGGCTAGGTACAAAACTTTGCTGGATGGGCTCAGGGGGACTGGAGAGTTTTACTCCAATTTCCGAAATCAAATCTGATTGGCTGGAAGGGATGCCAGACATTTGGGGGTCAACTGGGTTATCAAGCGTCAATGTGGCAACACCTGATTGGGTGGCTCTGATAGTTTTTAAAAACAGATGACACCAGGCTAATAGGTAGTCCAAATTAACCAGGGTTTCTTCCCAGGAAGGAGCAACCAAAGGCAGGGATTCCATAGGATAAGCCAGCACAATCCTCTCATCAACCTTGTGAGCTAAATCATTCAACAAATGGAGGGGTTTGGCAGGCGTTTTGGGACCTTTCTTGGTACAACGGGGAAAGATTGAGCGGTCCAAAGTCAGAGGTGGCAGTGAATTTACATTATCCTTTCCT
The DNA here is from genome assembly GCA_014839935.2 of Entomophthora muscae. Classification (NCBI taxonomy): domain Eukaryota; kingdom Fungi; phylum Entomophthoromycota; class Entomophthoromycetes; order Entomophthorales; family Entomophthoraceae; genus Entomophthora; species Entomophthora muscae. The sequence goes on along the minus strand of QTSX02007152.1, from coordinate 167,624 downwards.
TTTTTCTGGGGTTGGATTTATCCCTGGGGAAGCGTAGCCACTGAGAAGTTCTTGTGTGCCTTGGGGATCTTGAGTGCCAGAAGGGACTTAGGGGGGCCAAGTGCCAAGTGGTTGTTCTTATGGAATTCCTGTACCAGGTCCTAGCAACTTCTGCAATTGGAAGAGCTTACCCAGCTGTTGTCCTAAGAGGGATAACCTTTCCAAGACACACAATACTGAAGTGACTTGTAAATCCTACATGAGGCTACTATGGCTTCTACCTCATACTTGGGGGATCCATCCACCAAGGTGAGGTCCGGGGTACTGGGGAGGTCCCCCTCAAAAGGGGACAGGCAACAAGCGTTGAAAGTACTGTGGATCCAATAGGAGGGGGGAGGTCCAACACAAATGTGCTGTTACCCTTGTCTTCTGGAACCTTGAAGGGACCCAGCCTCTTGGGAGCAAACTTCCTTGAGGGGACCTTCATTTGGATATTGGTGGCATCCAACATCACAAGGGAGCCCACTGGGTAGTGGGGGGCAGGCCGTCTATTCTTGTCTGCCGCTTTCTTGTACACTTCAATGGACTTAGTCAGGGTGCTTTGGACTTTGAGATGAATGGCTTTGAGGTGAGCCGCCATGTCTGTGGCAGCTGGTACGCTTGCCTGGAGTGAGGGACCTATCACAAATGCTGGGGAGAACCCCAGGGTAGCCTGAAATGGGGACACCCCTGTCAAAGCATGCACAGTATTGTTGTAGGCAAACTGGGCTAATGGGAGATCATCTGACCAGGAGTCCATTGAGGCATTTGCGTAGCAACAGAGGTGCTGCTCCATGGTTTGGTTGACTCTTTCTGTTTGGCCATCTGACTGGGGATGGAAGGAGGTGGACCTGCATGGCTTAATGTTTAGGATCCCCAGCAGGGACTCCCAGAACATGGACGTGAACTGGGGACCCCGGTTGCTGATGATTTCCTGTGGTAGACCAAAGTTGGAGAAGATGTGTTTTACAAACAGTTTTGCCATCCCTACTGAATCCAGAGTGGTCAGGAATGGGATGAAAACTGAATATTTGGTGAACCAATCCACTACCACCATGATGGAATCAAAGCCTCCCAATAAGGGGAGGGCCACCACAAAGTCCACTGAGATGGATGACCATGGGCCTTGAGCCTGCTGTAGGGGGGTGGAGAAGACCATTGTTCCCTGAACAATCTGGTTTGGAGCGGGCACAAGTGATGCACTTCTTGATCCAGGGGCCTACTGCCTTAGTTATCCTGGCCCAGCTGTAGGTACGCCTGATGAGTTCAAGCAGCTTCTTGGTACCAGGATGACCAAACAGAGGGGGGTCATGATGTTCAGTCATGACACGCGGCCGCAATTCCTTTGGAACCCACACCTTATCATTTTGGTAAATTATCCTATCCTTGAGAGTATAGGGACCGTTAGATGCGGAGTCCGGAGACAGCTTAGCGCAGATAGCCTGATTGTCCAGTGAAGAGTGCTGGGCCGTCAGGACGTCATACAAGAGTGTTCCAGGGAGAGCCAAGGGTGGGGGGTGCCGCTGGGGAGGGGGCGGGGCCAATGACCAGGAGCTGGGGGGTAGGGGCCAGCACTGTGGCAGGGGTGTGAAGAGGAGGTGAACCGGGCAGCAGGAGGACCAAAGACTCTGGGATGACAGTGACTTGAGGATACTCATCACCCCTCACTGGGTACATTGCCAGGTTGCGGCTCAGCAGGTCAGGGAGGATGTTAAGTTCCCCTTTCACAAACTTGTATTTGAATTTGTAACCCAAGAGCGTCTGCATGACACGTGCCTGGCAAGGGAGTAGCTTCTGAGGCTTGCAGAAGTAGCAGAGGGCTTTGTGGTCTTTGCAGACCACAAACTTGTGCTGAGCGCCCTGCAGATGATGGCACCAATGGGTGATGGCGTCCACCACAGCCTGCAGCTCCTTGTCAAACACCGCCCAGGAGCACTTGTTGGAGGCAAACTTCCTGGAAAAGTAAGCAACCAGGAGCTCCTGACTGTTGTGTTCTTGAAGGAGAACCACCCCAGCAGCCACGTTAGAGGCATCACAAGCCACAATGAACTGTTTGCTTGTGTCAGTGTGACAGAGGACTGGGGTGGAGACAGAAACCCGCTTGATGGCCTCAAAGGCTTCCTGACATGCCAGGGCTCACACAAAGGAGGCGTTCTTGCCCGCTAGGGGGTGTAGGGGAGCGGCAAGCTCTGAGATGGTGGGAGAGAACTTCTTGAGAAAGATCACTGTACCCAGGAAGCAGCGTAGTTCCTTCTGATTCCGGGGGGTAGCTCACTCCCAAAGGGCCTTGGCCTTGTCAGGAGAGACTGCGTGACCATCCTTCAGGACTAGGTTTCCCAGAAAGGTAACCTCAGACTTGAAGAACTCACACTTACTGGGCTTGATGAAAAGCCGAGCTTTGTGAATGGCTGCCACCACGGCCACTAGGTCCTTAGCGTGCTGCTCAGGGGTGAGAGAGTGGATGAGAATATCATCAATGTACGCCACGGCACAAGAAAAAGTGGAGGTCTCCCAAGGCGTCCTCAATGACTTGCTGGAAGATTGCAGGAGCATTCTTCAAGCCAAAAGGCATGACCTTGAATTGGAAGCAGCTGCGTTGAGTCTTGATGGCAGTAAGCCACTTGTCCCCCTCCGCCACACAAACCTGGTTAAAGGCATTAACAAAGTCCAGTTTTGAAAAGACACAAGACTTAAAAAATGGACTGAGCAATTGATGCTTCCAAGGGGAGGGGATAACAGTCTGGAACAGTGATGTTGTTGAGGAGGGTATAATCAACGCACAGCTGGAGGGATCCATCCAATTTCTTAGCAAAGACTACTGGGGAGCTTACCAAGGAGGCCTTCTTGACTATCCACCCTTTAGCCAGCATATCATCCAACCATGCGCCCAAGGCCTTATCCTCCAGTTTACTGAGGGGGTATATTGGGGCGTCAATATTCACAAGGTCAACTGTTGTCTTGAAGGTCAAATTGTGACAAGAGTGTGGAGGGAGGGCGCAGGAAAGGGTAGCGTCAAAGGCGTCCTTGAAGGGAGCCACTATGGCCGGCAGGGCAAAGGGTTCAGGAGGAGAGACCGGAGAAGCCGCAAGAGATAGGCATGACTCTGACAGTTCCCACCCCGGAGGAAGGAGGGGGAATGACCCAGGACACCCGTCCAGCAAGAAGTGAAGCTTGTTGGTGAGGCAGTCAATCTGAACCAAGTGGCGCTGCCACCACCCCACGCCCACAATTACAGGATACAGGAGGTTCTCCACAGCAGAGAATTTACTCACAAACACGTGGGAGCCTGTACAGTAACTAAGTGGGTTAGTGAGGGGGTAACTAAGAACCGGTACCTGGCTAGCAGCAATCAGGCTCTGGGGAGGAAGCAGGGACAAACCCAAGGACTGAGCCAGTGCCAGGTCCATAAAGTTGCCCGCAGCACCTGTGTCTACCAAAACCGTAGCCTTAGCCTGGCGAGATTTGGTATAGAAGGTTGCAGTAAAAAGGAAATAGGAGAGATCTTCTTTATTCTGCAGGGTCAGAATGGAGGCGGCAGGATTGCAGGAAGAGACCTCAGGAATGGCAGCTGAAGCCGCAAAGACAGGGAGGGAACCTGTGGAGGTGGGCCAGTTAGGAGCCTGGAAAGGGCGGCACATCACGTTGATGGCAGGCGTCTTGGGGGGCTTAGCCGCGGGGGGCTTTCCCTGGGAAGACTTAGAAACCGGGAGGTGGGCCAATACACCAGACTTGGGCTGATAAGCTGGCTTAGCCCCAAGCTTGTGAGCTAACGCAAATGCCTTCTTGAGGGAGGTAGGAGCCGGATCCCACACACTCTTGTCAGCCAAAGCAGCATCTAAGGAGTTGCGGAACATGGCCACTGCCATCTCAGTAGGGAGGTCCAGGGAGGCAGCCTTCACTGCAAAACACTCAACATGAGCGGCAAGATCAGGGGCAAGGCCCTTGGAACAGAGAGTCTCAAATATTACTGAGGCCTTGGAACCCGGGGTGGCTACCGCTGAGGAGACCAATGTGAGGAGGGAGGAGGTGTCCTCAAGCTCCTGGCTTTGACAGAGGAGGGTGCGCATCCAGAGGCAGGTGTCTCCATCAAGTGCATCCAAGAGGGCCACTGATCTTTGTGCGTCGGAGATGGGGGTGTCTGTGGAGGCTGAGTCAGCAGAGAGGCAGAGCTGCAGCTCCCCAAGAGCATCCAGCACCTTCTCATGGACGGCCACGGAGAGGGGGGTACAGGGTGACACCAGGGTAATATTTACCGCAGATGTGGCCAAGGAAACTGTGGAGGGAGAGGCAGACTTCTTGGTGATACACAACTTGAAAGAGGACAGAAGTGACCACACGGCCCACACCAAGAGGAATCCAGCAAGGAGAGATCTCAAGCTGGCTCAGATGAGAGCAAGAAGTAAGCTCCACACCCAGTAGCAAAAGGCTTTAAAGGCAAAAGAAATTGGCTTGTCTATTATGTGAGAGAGAGGGGCTAAACTAACTAAGTTTGGCTCCCATCCTGGTGCAACAAATCACCAGGATGCCATCCAGTGCGCAACTGGGATGGCTGCTTGGAGAGGGGACCACAGGGAGGACACCAGGGACAACTGGGGGAAGTAGGCATTCAAACCCATTAGAATCAGGCCAGTGAGCAATCAGGGAGTGCAAGTAGGAGTGGGGGAGGCCACCTTGGAGGACCTGGGAGGCACCACATTCTTCTGAACCATGGAGGGGAGAGGAGGTGTGGGGGGCACTACGTCTTCAGAACTAGGCAAAGCAAGCTCCACAATGTCCAGGTCCAGATTGTCACACGTCAGGCTCTTAACCACAGCCTCTCTGGAAAAGAGAAGACTGCTGGGGAGGTCCCAGAGACTGGCAGGGTTGCTACCTACCAGACAGACTGATGAGGAGATTTTCCCCCACAGGTCAGGGGAGGTGGACCACAGAAGCAAGAGAAACGGAGCCAGGGAAAAGACAACAAATTTAAGAGCCGGCAGTATCATAGAAAGAACCAGCACAAAATTTGGGGTAGGATGGTATAGTTTCTGGAGAAAAAGAAGAGAAAATGGCAAGACTAGGGCAGTCTTTGGAAAATCTTTGGGAAAACAGCAGAACGGGTTTAGGTAGCCTTGCTGTTGTCTTGGGGGCCTTGGATTATAACTGCAAGCAAAAGCGGGTTTGAAACAATGATTTTTAAAGGAAAATTCAAGATAATAATAGAAATTATAGGAAAATTCAATTGAAATTTTGAGCTTCAAACTTTAACTTTGAAGGCAAGGGCAAAAGAGACAACAACTAAGTGAAAGAACACTTGTACAAGGAGCCAGAAGAGAAGCCGGGTTTGAAACTGGCTGGCTAAAGGTAAGCTTAGGGCAGGGGCTACACTCTAATATTTTGAGCTTTAGGGACACAACTGGTTCCAGGCAACTCAAAATTAAGAAAATTAAGGTGCAGGTGACTCCAAACTTTAATGTAAGTGGAAAATAGACAAGCAGGGGACTGAAAGTCCCCTTGCTTGGTTAAAAGGAATGAATTGCAAAAAAACTGGTCACATGACAGTTGGGGGTGAGCCTGATTGGCTAGGTACAAAAATTTGCTGGATGGGCTCAGGGGGACTGGAGAGTTTTACTCCAATTTCCGAAATCAAATCTGATTGGCTGGAAGGGATGCCAGACATTTGGGGGTCAACTGGGTTATCAAGCGTCAATGTGGCAACACCTGATTGGGTGGCTCTGATAGTTTTTAAAAACAGATGACACCAGGCTAATAGGTAGTCCAAATTAACCAGGGTTTCTTCCTAGGAAGGAGCAACCAAAGGCAGGGATTCCACAGGATAAGCCAGCACAATCCTCTCATCAACCGTGTGAGCTAAATCATTCAACAAATGGAGGGGTTTGGCGGGCGTTTTGGGACCTTTCTTGGTACAACGGGGAAAGATTGAGAGGTCCAAAGCCAGAGGTGGCAGTGAATTTACAGCGCTCTTCCCGCTCAACCTTGGCACGCAGAGGCTAGGGCCAGCCTGGTAATGCTGATCAAGTCCCAACTTCTACCAAAGTCCCCCAACCTGAGGTTCAAGTTGCCCCTAACACAGAAGCTCACCAACTACCTATAGAGGTTGATGAACCTGTTGCTCTGACCTCTGAACTTCCTCCACACTCCCAGGCCAGAACTTGCCCGTTAGCCTCTGCCCCTACCATCCCCCAAGCTGTTGAGCCCCCAAGTTGGCGCTCAGCTTCAGTCTGCCTGTGAAGCCCCTCTCCCACCTTGGACAAGGACCCCAAAGAGAACTTCTTTGAGGTAGATGAAGAACCTCCCGCCAACCTTCCTTGGACCTTGTCCTGGTCATCTACTTTGAGTGGAGACCACTGCCATCCTGGGGCTATGTCTGTAAATCCTGCACCCTCTCCCCAAAGACGTCAGACCCTCAAACAAACTAGCTCCTGTGCCCTGTTTCTCTCACGTATAGAGCCTCTACCTGTCCCCACTACTCCTCTATCTTACCAATCTGTCCCCAGTGCTCCCTCTCTGCCAATGCACCAAGTTGCTCATCCTGGCCCCTCTGATGACCCTACTATATCAGATATTGAACATGTCTGCCGGTTCCTGAATGAGAATGAGGATGTTCTTACCTCTATCACCATAGACAAAACCAGAAGGATCAATGCTTACTTGATCCAGTTCAACCATCTTATGATAACTGCGCTGGTAAATTGGTTGGAACAACAGCGCATCAGTAGTGAGCAATCCATTATTGCCCTGAATTGACTAAGGGATTATACTGAGGCAGCAGTGAACCCTCTTCAAGACTGATTTCAACAGATATGACATGAGCATGAGTTTCTGGGAGCCATGCACTCAGATACAGTGACCATTGCTTGACAGATAACAGAAGATCACTCCTCCCTCCAGTAGCGGGTGATCCAACCCTTGGTAGAAGAGGTGGCCAACCTTAAGGGACACTCAACCCAGAATGACGTGGATATTGGAGACATTCAGGCCCAGTTAGCCAACATCCAAGAAGCCTGTGATCAATGGGCTGGAAATACCAGGTCTAGAGTCAACCAAACCCAAGACAACCTGGAGGCCCTGAAGAACACCCTTGACCTACTCCACCATGATCTTGCGCAAACACAGGAAGACCTGGATGTTGTGGGAACTGACAGTGATGCAAATTATTCTAAGGTGGAAGTGCTTCAGTCAGACCAGGTTACATTCAAATCACAAACTGAGGCCAACCAGACCAAACACCTGGGCCTCATCCAGCAACTGATAACCCAACTTAAGCGCGTCCAACAGGAGTTGACCATCCTGACTCAGAAGCAGGAAGCCCATGCCTCTACTTACAACAAAGAACTCACCATCCTTAAGGAGAAGGATGCTAGCCTCCAGTTGCTGATCTCAAACCTGACTGATAGATTTGACTCAATGAATCTAGGAGAATCAGGAAGTACAAAACCAAGCCCCACATCTGCCTCTGCCTCTGCCTCAGAAGAAGTGGTGTGTTCTGTCCTGGAGTCAGTAGAAACTACTATAGCTTCTTCCAGCACTCACCCAGTTGGAGAAACATATTGAAGTTTCCCCTGGGCCACACAAGGAGTTCCCGCCCCCATATCAGCCCCCTTCCCATCCATTCCAGATATCTTGACCCTAGGAGTAACCTCAGTACCCACTATCCCCACTCATATGCCCAGAGAGCACCTCCCCAACACTCCACCACCAGCCCCTGCTAATGAACCTAGGGAAGACCCTGCAACTGCACGCTGGGAGACCCCTCCAAATCCTAGACACTCACATCCTCAACAATACCCTTGGTAGCTTCCCCCTTCTAGGTACTCAGGCCCTAACCCCCAGCCATACCTGCAAGAGGGGTCTTTTTTTCAGCCAAGTTACCCCTATGGGGCTTACACCTCTACCAGGTCTTTGCTCCCGCCTCAAGGTTATCCCAGAGCCTTATCTGGAGGGCCCCTTGGCCCACCAGGATCCCCACCAGGCTACCCCTCAGGCTCACCATATGGGCCCCCAGGACCAGCCCCTACTGATCCTGGTCTACCTTCATGGGACTCTTGTGCAAGCTCTGGCCCCAGCCTCAAGCTAAACACCAAGTTCAAACCAGGAGGCCCCATCAACATTCACGTTTTTCTCAAAGGGTTTGAGCTCATGACCAGGGACAGCCCAGAGCCAGTTGCCCGTGCCAAACGGCTGAATACCCTAGACAAAACTGCTTTCTCCACCGTGGTTGCCTCTCTTAGTGGAGGGGGAGGGGTCTTACAAGAAAATTAAAAATATCCTTGAAGATACCTATGGGTTCCCCAAACAGCTAGAGGACAAGAAAGCCAATTTCTTGACTATCTCTCTGAAAAAAGATGAGCTGCACCCAGAATTTGGTAGAAGATTTAGGGTTGAGGCACAAACCTTAATGTCTATCAACTTCTTGACTCCCAGAGAAGCAGTGACAGCTCTTCTCCATGCAATCTGCCCCTTCTCACACTTTTTGTCTTCCACCCACAGCTGTTGACACCTACTTCAACTCAGGCAGTACTTCACATAGCCGCCTCCCTCCAACAACATACTCTATGCCAGGATCCACATCCTGTGTACCCTTCCCTCTGGGTAATGAATGTGGTAGAGGAATATGAAGAGGACAATGACAGAGTCCTCTATGTGGAAAGACCGCCCATGGAAGAACAAGAATGCTTTAAGTGTGGTTGGAAAGGGCACTTTGCAAGGAACTGCCCACACTGCCAACTAAACATAAAAGTAGAGCCCGCTGACACAAAACCCAGTGTACACACCTTGCCCAACATATCACAAGAGGATAGTGCCTTGGAAGAGCCAAAAAACTACTAAGCAGAGCACACAGGATCAATGTGTCTCTGCCTAGTAAAAAGCTCCCTCCCTATCTCCATAGCCCTGACTTGTTAATAATGGCTGTGGCTGACCATACACTTGCAAAAGCCTCTACCCAAAAGGAAGTACCCCCAAAAAATAAGCCCTTTGAAGGTCAATCTTTCCTTGCCTTACATCCTCCAGGCTCAGAACCTCCAGAAAACCCACACTGCTGTCAGCAACATAACCAAAGCTCTTTCAAAAACTGTGATCACTACTCCATTGAGTGATATTGTCCACATTCTTCCCACCCTACAGAAAGCCATTGAAGAGCTATAGAAAGGATCCCCCTTGTCTGCCGGGTAGAGGACAGAAATAGCCTCTCGGTTGGATCAAATACATGGGTCCAAATCAAGGTATTTGGTATCTCAATTTGTGCTTTCCTGGATAGTGGCGCCCCAGCCCTAATCCTGTTGTCCCAATTCCCCTGTAAGCTCTGTTTCCTGCCAGACATTGAGTGAAGCAGAACCTTTGATACCAAAGGCAACAATCTTGCTAGATCCAAAGGTGCTTACTTGTCTGTTCCCTTGAAGTTTGAGGACACTGTGATCACCTGCCCAGCCATAGTCTTGGAAGCCAAGAACTATGATGTATTGATTGGTTCCTCTTTTATGGACCAGTTTGGGACCAACACAAATCATAAGACTGGCACGTTCCACCTCCTAGGCCAGGAATTCCCACTCCTGACACCCAATGGCCGGCCTAGAGTCCCTCCTGAAGGCATGAATCTTAGAGGATGTATCCTGTTGGCCTGCCCCTCTGGGATGATAGGGATCCCTTACAAAACCACCTCAACTTGAATAAGCAAGCTACCAACCACAGTTTGCTACTTTGACCCTATCCTGATTTTGTCAAAGGACAGCGTAAGTATTCCTCCTAAATCCCAAGCCATCATAGGAACAGGTATCAAGCTACGCATACCTAAGGGGTTGCATGGGGAAATATTGGCACTAGGTTTTTGAGCTCCAGGATGCCCACAGTTACAACCCACCTCATCCCAGGGGAGACTACCAATGAGCTCACTATCCTGGTGGCCAACCCTCACTCCTCTACTCTAGAAATTGGTCACAACTCTGGGGTAGCCTTCCTAAAAGTTGCCTCAAATAAATCTATTTCCTCTGCCTATACTATTGGATTGCTGTATGAACTAGGATTACCAAACCCTAGTCACAATCTAGTAGCACCTATCCTACAAGATGAACAGATTAGGGACATAGGCCTGCAACAGAAGGAACAGTTACTGGAGCTCATCAAGAAGTACAAGTACCTTTTTGCCAACTCTGATTCCAAGCTGGGTTGTGCCAATAACTGCTTCCATAAAGTCAACACAGGGGAAGCACAGCCCCTATTCCAGACCGTGTACCGTCAATCCCCGTGGCTAATAGGATAATCTAACAGGAAGTCAATAAACTGTTGTAAGGAGGTCTTTTAGTACCATCTAATAGTCCCTGGGCCAGCCCTTTGCTCCTGGTAAAGAGGAAAGATGGAAAAAACCAAGTGGTAATTGACTACAGGAAGTTAAACACCATCTCCAAGAAAGATAGGTATCCCCTACCTCGGATTGATGACACCCTGGACAAGCTTGGAGGTGTGCAGCTCTTCTCAGCCATGGATCTTGTAGCAGGCTACTGGCAGATACCTATGGAAGTTAAAGACCAGGAGAAATATGCCATTGTGACTGCAGATGGTCTGTACCAACCAACCTGAATGCTGCAAGGACTAGCCAATGCCCCAGCCACTTTCCAAAGGCTAATGGACACCACCTTCTGCGACCTAAAGTCCATATGTGTCATTGTATATTTAAACGACATCAACGTGTACTCAAAAAGCTTTGAGTACCATCTCAGAGACTTAGAGCAGGTCTTCATTAGGCTAGACAAGATAGGGATGAAACTCAAGCCAAAGAAGTGTCAATTATTTAAGGAAAACCTTGAGTTTCTAGGTCATGTCATCAATAAGAAAGGCATTGCTCCTATCCCAGCCAAGGTAACAGCTATCTCTAAACTTGCTGCCCCCACTACCGTCAAGGACCTGCAATGCTTCCTTGGTATGGTTAGCTACTATTGCCAATTTATAGAGGCATTTGCCAATCTGGCCCAACTCCTCTTCCGCCTTCTAAAAAAGGATGTAGAATTTTTATGGGACCATGATTGCCAAATTGGGTTTGAGGCACTCAAGCAAGCCTTAGTAGAATCCCCGGTTCTGGCATATCCCTATTTCTCTAAAGAGTTCATTTTGTACTCAGATGCCAGTTTAGTAGCAGTAGGAGTGGTTCTCATGCAGCTTAATGATGAAGGCCATGATCACCCTGTTGGATATCTCTCTAGTACTCTGAATGTCCATGAACAAAACTACTCAGTAACTGAGCAAGAATGTCTAGCAGTCCTATATGGTATTGAAGAGTGCCGCCCCTAACTATATGGGAACCACTTCAAAGTTGTTACTGATCACTCCTTCCTGAAGTGGCTAGCTAATTTAAAGGACCCCAAGGGAAGATTGGCTTGCTGGGCAGTGAGACTGCAAGCATACAACTATGAACTTTTACACCGCCCTGGAGCCAAGCACGCCAACACTGATGGATTATCTAGACTTCCACTAGTAGCAGCCCTTGCCCCTGAAGGAGACACCCTGTTTGATCTCATTCCTTTTCCCTCCAAATGGGATAGTATCCCTCCTGAGGCTCAGAAAGCCCTAGCCAAACTTGCTTATAACACCACAATTAGAGACAGCTGTCTATATAAGGAAGTCAGGGGACATCAACTGCCATACATTTGCCCCTCTTGGCGGCTAGCCATATTACAGCAATTTCATAACCTAGCCACCGGGCATTCAAGCAAAAAACGCATGATGGCAACACTTGCATCACATTGTTATTGGGAAGATATGTACACTGATGTATTAGAATATTGTTGAAGTTGCATGACTTGCTCCAAGTATTGCCCCCTACCCAAGGCCACTAGCTATAGACTGCATCCCCCTACCCACGTGTTTCACACGGTTAGCATTGATGTGATAGGACCAGTAGGCCCAAATAAGACTAGTTGTGGGAATAGATATCTTATTTTAGCCATTGACCATTTCAGCAAATGGGTCAAAGCCAAGGCTATTCCTGCCCCTACGGACAAGCACACTGCCCAATTTGTTCTATCACATATCATTGCCAATCATGGCTGTCCACTGTCAGGGACCCACTTGGCAGGTAATAAGCTCCCTAGCTGATGGGCCAAAGCCCCTACATTCAAACCTGCTATTACCAAGCCAATAGAAACTGTGACCATTTCTAGATGTCCAAGGTGTCCTAGGTAAGCAAATCTTCCAAACATAGAACTGAAATAACCAAGTAGATAGTAACTCACCAAATACGCCAAGAGGTAAAAGGAGGCGTAAGGTCTAACCAGAGTAGGTTCAGTAGGCGGTGTAGTAAACAAACAACCATAGTGGAATTTACGTCCCCAATGTCCAGAAGGGTATTTGAATCATCCATGGGCAAGGGATTCCTTTTGGTGGGCATCATATGGAGAAGAGTTGTACCAGTCAGTAGTAGGTGTTAGGTTTTCCAAGGCTGATATCACTGGCAAGAAGTAAGCTAGAAACCAGGATAGGAATATAATTCCTCTCATGGCTTCAAAAATGTATTTTATCAGAAAATGAAGGAGTAGCAAGGAGTAGGATAAATCTTTATTTTTGGAACAAAGAGAAATGATAAGAATAACTCACTTAAATACCCTCACAATTAAGGCTGGGTCATTTAAGTAGCATATTTGAAAACAAGAGGGATGTTCATGGATGGGTAATCAAATTATTACCTTTTCTTAAATGATGATACAGATGGAACTTAATAATATGGATTGTTAGAAGGTTAAAGAAGAGGATCTAAAGACAAGCCCTGAGGCTGTTCATAATTAAGCGGGTTGTGTTGTGGTCATCACTTGAAACAAAGTACAGAACTTGGCTCATATATAGACTTAATTGTTTCTGGAGTGGAAATGAGCACAGCTGTAGCCAATCAGGATTCGAGCAGTAAGTGATGTGGTTAAGCAGCTTATTAACCTTTTTGAAACCTGGTTTGAAAGCCAAAGAAAAAGTTGAATGACTACAATTCATATATAAAGGTAAACTAAGTTGAAAAGCTAATTCTGTACTAACACTAGGTCTTTCTTTAGGGTTCAGAGTTCAAAACCTGTTGCCCTTATTGTTAAAATAAACACTGGACTCCATTTCTTTATTGTTGTGTTGGTTTGCTGATATGTTTTTGAAAAAAATTTCAATAAAATTCAGGTAGTCAGGGAAAGAATCCCTGAAATCCACACACCATCTTGACGGATAATGGGACCAATTTCACCAGCAAACTTCTAGCTGAATTAAACGAGGCTATGGGAATCAAGGACGCAAAATCTACTCCTTATCACCCAGAAACAAATGGCTCTGTCAAACAAGTTAACAGCACCCTCAATACTATACTCAAAAAGCTCATGCTAGATTTGGGCTTGTCTTGGGATACTTTAGTCCCCTTAGTACTCATGGCCTAACGGGTAACTAATCATACTGCTACTGGACGCTCCCCTTTCCAGATGATTTATGGTTGACAACCTTCCCTATCTGGGCTCCTAGCAACTTATCAGTTAGACACAGACAGATCCCCTGACAATCATCTGAGAGCCCTTACCAAAGGGTTAATAACTCTACACCACAAAGTATATAACTCTATGGGAATAAGTTGGTGTACTGCATTTGCTCACAACATAAAACACTGTCCCAAGCTAGCTTCTTTTGAGATTGGCCAACACGTACTTGTCTCCAAGGCTTGGACTTCCACACGTCCCCACAAGCTCATCCCAATATCCTCAGGTCCATTTGTGGAAATTAAGAAAAGTAGCTTTGATGCATATTCAGTTTGACATATTGCCTCTGGTTGAACTTATCAGAGAGTACATGCCAAGTTTATGAAAGCAGTCCCTGTGGTTGACAAGGAGTCTCCTTCCCCCTTGCCAACTTCTGCCTACATGGGTAACCCTCATAAGGCCATGTGGCTTTACACAACCTCTGCCAGCCTCTCTATGATCTCTTTTATATAGGGCAGCAGAGTAAACATTACATAGGAATATGGAAAGTTGATGAAGTAAGGTATTCTACTACCCCTTCATAGAATCAGGCTGAAGAGACCAATTGTTGGTTTAGCCTGCATAAATAAAAAGGGATTTATCCCAGAAAAAAGGGGAGAAATGGATAAATAAATAAATGTATAAAAGATAAATATGGTAGAAGCATAAGAAGTTTATTCATGAAGCAGGTGAGGGGTCATGAACCCCATGTAATGATTTGTGACCTTGGCGGCCACAAAGAAAGGGAATATACAATTGTCATTGTAGGCAGCTACGTGGTTGCTGATTGGAGCCTGAAGCATACAGTTGTACATACAACATTTTCAGGAGGATGACAGCTGGTGTAGATAGCGGCCAAGATGAGTGTGTCTTGAATCATGTATTCATATGATTTGAACCCCTTGGCAGAACGACCTGTGGATAGCTGAGCCCAAATATTGTTGATAGTGGTAGCTACCTTCTCACGGGATAGGTTGGCATGATTAGCCAGATTGAAGGATAGACCCAGGGTGATAAGGGGTTACACCCGCTGGTGGTACAAGTTGGGATCCAATTCCCTGACCCGGTTGGTAAATAAGCAGTACCCCCGGCTCTGAGAGGCCCCATCAAACCCATGGTACAAAAGAATGGGGCAAATGTCTTGCTCTACCCCCCAAGTCTCCACTACCGAGATCAAGGTGTTTCAGGCAAAGGTGACGTCCGCTATTTTGTAGGGACAAGTGGCAATCAACTGTCTGAACTCAGATAAGGTATAAGAAAGGGTGTGACGGGTGTCAATAGCCATGGCGTTCTCCACCAAGTGACTTGCCCAAGCAGTGACGGGCCTGGCTACCTGACATCCCAGCCCAAGCTGTGCAATGTTGATGAGATTTAAAGAAGAAGGAAGGCGCCCCACAGGAGGTGCGCGCGCATAGGCGCTCACTGAAAAATTCCTAAACCATGCTGAATCCTTGTTTTGGACCAGTTCTAGAATGTGGGCCATTGGCTCAACCTGAAGGGTGGCCCTAACCTCCCAATAGTTGTTCTCAGATTGTTCATTGAGACAGACTGTGTTGATGGCCAGCTGGCTGTAAGGGCCAAGGACTCACTCAGAGCAATCAGGAGCATGGTGGATTATGACCACATTGTCCAGCCCCATATTGGCAAAGGTCTCTTCAATGGCCACACGGGGAACCAGGGTGTCCTCAACGGGATTATCTGCACCCAAACAATCTGCTGCCTCCAGAGCTGTGTGCCGCTGCTCGTCAACGTGAGCCTTGGAAGCGCCTGCACAGCAGCTGCGTCATAAGCAGCCTGGGCCATTACATCCCGCAAAGCTTGCTCATTGTTGGTTGGTAGGAAAGCCTCCGCCCTGCGGGCCAGGTCATGAAGGCGCTGGTGCTGGGTAGCCAGGAAAGCAGGGCAACTCGGGGGACTACAATCCTTGGGATTGGGTTGACTACTGGATTCTTTGTAAGCATCAGGGCCTGAGGCACCTGAAGATTTGGGTGTTTTAGATTGGGACGCCTTGAACCCTTTGTCCTCTTTGTATAACTGGAGATACCAGCGCCCCTCAGTAGCGTGCACCCAACTGGGTGCAATGGCAAAGGCTACGGACGTTAACAGGGCCCGTACAATTTTGCGGTCCTCCTCTGGGAGGTCCTCCAATAGATGCTCTTCTCTTTTCACTGAGGAGCCCACCCCCCGTTCAAGGGCCTCAAGCTTGGCTTGACAGAGAGCAGCTAGTGTGGCCTGCAGGGAGGCAGACAATTTGCGGCCAGGGTGGGGGGCAGAAGAAAGTGACATTTTTTAACTAAGGGAAACTATCCAGGGCGTCTCTATCTATCTGTGATTTTACCCAATTACCTTGGCTTGATGATCATTGGGTGATTTATCATGACTCACCCCTCTAAGTTTATTCCCTGATTATTATCAGGCCACTTGACGGTTGATTGGCTGTTTTAAATGGGTTTCAGCTGAACATTCACTTGCCATCATGAGGGCCTTGAATTTTCTTTTTTGGATGGAGTCCCCATCCTGATCCGGGGTATGTGGTGCAGGGTGCCACTCCTCAGTAGTACCATGGTAGGACTCTTTCTTTGTTTAGAAAAATATAAGGGGAACTGCTGCCTTTTTTGTGTTTTATGTCGGAGAGTAACCCTCCAAATCACATAAGGGCATTTCCAATTAGAGACTAATCAACGCACCTGCAGCTAGTCGCAGATGCGTTGGAGAGTGCCCCATCAGAGTGGTTTTTCTATAGGCAATTAGTGATCAATTGGAGCATCTGAGGCTAGCCGCAGATGCATCAATTGGCGACCCATCAGAAGAGGTTTTACTATTGGCAATTGACAACCCATTGCTTGTGCTCATTATATAGATTGGTATATTGACCTTCTGCCCCTCTTTTTGCCAAAGTGTGAACTCAAAAGAGAGTAGTCTTAAACCCTATTCTACACTCAATTCCCCAAAGACAGCTCTACTATATGCTGCAGCCACCTGAATCCAGGTCACTGTTATGGTAGAAAACCAAATGAAAGGAATAGTACGTCCACATAAGACCCAAAACCAGCAAAGAACCACTACCAAAACCTTAAGAGAAATTGACAATTTAAATAATGTAATTGACAAAAAAAATGGGTCAAAGCTGGGGTCGCACAAATAGCTCTGGAAAATCTGGACCTACCGTATTTTTATCCAAACAATTATGACAAGAAAAACATTTGTTATACATTGTTTGGTGATGGAAGCACTTGACCTGCTGGCTGCCAGAATTTTTCAAATTATGATGTATTGGCGTAAATTTCAATGCAGGTCCTCCAACTGCTGAAAATATTTGTATCACCCAATCAGAAGCTGCAGAATCCCCTCCCCCCATCCTGAACTACCTTAAGACTTTCCCCATTCCCCTCTAGAAACTTGTTTCTAGATATCTTAATTACCTTGAAATAAAGAAAAAAAGGAAGTTAACCTCATGTTTGCGTATTTGGGCCTGTTGGCCCCTGTCTTCGACGATATGGCTGGGGCAGTGATTCAGTTAGCTTTGGACTCCTTTGCTGTCACTTGGCCTGCCTTTTACGTCACCCCGCCTTCTCATCATTATTCTAACTTTCCTCTGAAAATGATCTTCTTGACCTCAATCTTGATCTCCATTTTATGCTCCACAGGTCGCAGTTCCAGAATGATCAAGCCCTCCTCTCAATTTGGCTTACTGCTACTCAAACAATTAACTCTGTGTTTATTATATCCACATAATTTTTCTTTGACTAGTGCAGCTCGTCATCTAGTTCTAACAGTCACATGTCCAAATGTTCATTTCTTGCCCAATCTAACCCATTTCCCTCTGAATATCCCCTAAAATGTTTCAGCTCTCCAAGAATAAGCCCAGTGGCCGACAGTCTAGACCCTGGTCAGGATGACTCACCCTTTCTTTCCCCTCCCCTCCTTCCAAGTATAAAAAGACCCCCAAGAGACCCCCAATAATCAGAATTATTTACCATACAAACATAACCAACAGCTTCCGTTTCTTAGATTCCTTGCGGAGCCCACAAATAGAGGTTCTGCTGAGAAAGAAGATATTAGTCCTGTTGTGTTCTCAGTTGCTGCTCGGCTACACCCAACCTGCCTTTAGACCCTTGAGCACCACACCTACCTTGGCTACAGCCGCTGTGGCAGGATACTTTTGGAGCTGGGGGTATAAGAGGGAACAGATGAGAGGGTTGGAATAAGGGGATATTTATTGAGAATGGTGGGGATGAGCTATTGAACTACAAGGGGTGGTACAGGTGGATTGATAGTGGTCTGGGGATTAGGATTGATATCTTTGGTGTAAATAGGTATTGCACCATATATGGAAGTATGCAGCCCTACTATACTTGGAAGTCAAGCACAGTCATAAAGGTAGATCTGACATGGGGTGGGTTGCTATGAGATATAGTGGTGGGTGAGTTGGGAATTCGGGCATCCCCCTGGTACCTAAATCAGATCCCCGTGTAAAGCTACTCATCTTATTGGCGATCAAACCCCCTGTTTATTTCTATCCATAGAAACTGGTCGGTTTAAGTCCTTGCAAGTGTTGGGGTGAGATATTTAATTGGTGATTGTTCTTTCCTCAATACCTAATCGCCATAACCTCTTGGGATCAGATTTCCTGATGCTAAAAGGGTTAGGGTTAGGGTCTCGCTGGATCGGATCTGGCCGCTATTTGGAACTCGGCGGCGTTGTTTGAGGGTAGATGAAGTTCGATTTAAGAATGGGAGTGGTTGAATTTCTTAAAGGCGCTGGATTGAAATTCCGCCGCTAACTGGGGTTCTGGTTTGGTACCTCATTCGAGGAGCCGAGGGAGTGGTGGTGCAGTTGTAAGGCTTGAACTTGGTTGGGATTTCGTGGAGATGCCGGGGTAATAAATTCTTAGTTTAAGTTGTAGGGTTTGATTGACGGTCGCTTTCATTTGCTGGAGTGTAAGTGAGGAACAGAATTGAGATGATGTAATTGTTGGTTTATGGTGAGAAGTTGTGGTGGATATGATTGGTTGGATACTGGTTGATGCGAGACAGGGTTAAAATGGCAGGAGGGGGTTGAGTGATTTTATTAGGGGAGGATGGTATTGTAGGTGGATTTGAGCTGCAGTTGGTGGGGGTTTGTGCAGGGAGGGGGAGGGTTGGTGCCAGGAAAGTCACAGTAGGCGTTGTAGTTAGAGTCCAAAGTGCAGGCGGTGCCTTCACCACAGGGGTATACGAGCCATTGTCCGTGGTCGCAGACAGCGTAGTTGGTACCACTGCAAGCAGTGCCGCTGGAGCATGGTTCTCCCATGACGGGGCATGAATTAGTTGGTTTGGGATTAGGAGGCGAGGTATACGTGGTTGTGATGGTAGATGGTATGGAAGTAGTTGTTGAAGTAGTGGTTGATGAAGTAGTGGTTGATGAAGTAGTGGTTGATGAAGTAGTGGTTGTTGAAGTAGTAGTGGTTGAGGTGGGGTAGGTAGGAGGGGGTAGGGAGTGGCAGTTTCCTCCAGCCAAAAGACGGTGTTTGGTATGGCGACTAAAAGGGTTCCCGTTCTGCAGGTTGTTCTCGGACTGTGAAGCATCCCACAGCATCATGCCACCAAAGACGGGGTAAGTGCTTCTTAAGTCGTTCACAATGCCTTTGAGCTTCCCAAGATCAACGTAGCCAGTCCCAGCAGCGGTGCGAGAAGCAGGGACACCGAGGAACAGCCGTACCTTGTCGTTGTATGACTTTGTTGCGGCCCACGTGGCCCACTGGGGCCAGTTCCAAGCCCAAGGGTTGTTGTAGTTCTGGACACCGCAAAAGTTGTTGTAGAATTGAACAAAGACGGCGTCCACGTGGGCAGTTTCCATGATGCGCTGCAGGTTGCGGTCAGGGAATTCGCATTGTGGAGCTGCCGTTACGAGGTACTTGCGGTCATCAGTTTTGTAATATTCCTGGAGCCTGCCGAGGAATGTGTCGTAGTTGTCCTGGCTGCCTCCCTCCAAGTCAAGATCGATCCCGTCAACAATGGCATCGCCAAAGGGGCGGTACTCGTGGTTGCCGCCCATGAACATGTTCCACAGGGTTGCGGCAAACTCTTGCGCAGCAGCAGTGGTTGGGATGTTGGTGTTGGCAATGGCGCCACCAAGCGAAAGGAGGATGGTTTTGTTTTGGCTTTGGCAGAATTTGATGTCTTGGCCTATTTTGGGGCAGCTGTGCAGTCGAGGGTAGGAGTCGAAGCTTGTCTCGCAGTGGCTGGCAAAGTTGATTTCGGGCAGCAGCCCAGTGCCGGCGTTGAAGACATTCAAGAAGGAGATGGCGATGATGTCAACGTCGTCCTGTCGGCAGTAAAACTCCAAGTCCTTTTCCCAAAGCTCCTTCTGCGTTGGGTGGCTGCCGCCATACGAGTTCTGGCCCCAGTACACCACCACATTGTCATTGCAGCCCAGGTCTAGGGCACTTGCCAATCCTAAGAGACCAAGTAGCATCATACATATGAAGCTTCTTGCCCTTCCTTTTTATACCCCAAATACTTTCACGTGACGTGATTAAGTCACCGCACCTCTCCTTCGCCAAGCCCGAGCCCTTTGCTTCCTCAATCAAGGGAGCAGACTAAAGCCAAAAATGGAACTCACACCTAATAAATTCCTAGCTTAATTGGCGCTTTTTAAAACCAATAACAATCGGTTTGGCCGAAGGAATGTCTCAATGAATAAACATACCAGCTACATGATTCGATATCCATTCTCCCTACGCGAATCGCAACCATGACGCCCATTAACAACCAAGAAGCCATATTTTTTACTGCACATCACCAGCTACTAAGCAAAAACCAGTCAAGGAATAATTTAACCAACAAAGTCACGGGAATTTATCTGCCCATCTCGCCAAACTACTATCTGAGCTAAACCCTGCCCCACGAAATCGACCCGCACCGACTCGAGTCCTAACCAGCTGATCCCACCCCCAGAAACTCGATCCCCATTCAACAATAAAAAATCACACATTCAAAAATCAAACAAACAAAAACCTTAACCTCCACCCCATCAAACAAATCTCTCTATTTATGACCAAAGCTTAGCTCTATTTAGAACTATTCCCCAACTCTGCTACCCAACCAACATACCATTCCTTCCAAACCCCCAAATCCAAACATCCCACTCCAAGAATCCAATCCCAATCATCAGATACGCCACATCAACCCATCTGACATGATTTAACAAGCCAATAACCTGTCCAACCAAAACCACGTCCCTTCAAAACATAAACAAAGTTACTATCAACCACCTCTTATCCTGGATATCAACTCAGCAAAAGTGAGGCATAACTTTACAGAGAACCATTACGCCAAAGATGGTCATCTCTCACCTACATCTACTGCCCCGTGTAATTCCACAACTCCCCCAAGAAACCCATCACCAAAGCCTTTCAAACTCGATAGATGATGATGATTCTTCTATAACACCACATTTTTTCTAACACGACCTAAAAAAGTTGGAATCGTTTGGCTAACGTCTCCAACCCAGCATCTCTACAAGTTTACCTCCAGCCCTGCATATAATTTTATAGCCGGTTGAGATACCGCACACTGCCCATCTTTAAACCTTTCAAGGGGGATCCAACCAGACCAATTAGGCAAGATCGATCAAACATCTTAATTACTCCCTCACATGAGAAAGTTCCTCAAGAGATCCCTCAACCATCCATCCAAAGGTGACCAAACACAACTATCCCAGACATATCCCATCTAGGCCCACCATGATCTACATGTGAACTGTACTCCTTTACCCTGATACTATACAAGGCACTTACTTTATATCAAACAGCACATCATCCCTATCCAGATATTCCCGGTATTGCCACAACTGTACCGTATCAGCCCAGCTACACCCAGGAAAATGTCCAGAAACCCAATAACCATCTTTATTGAGATATGCAAAAAGATAAAGTTGGGGTGAATCATTACAGGAGGAACAGGACAATCAACCAGCCAGATCGGGCAGGAGATCCATGTAACGGGTGAAGCACCAAATTGAGCTATCCACCCAGCTGGGATCATCACTGGTCCTTGTTGTGCTGGATCTAGTCATCCCAGCCAGCTGGCCCATCAGGCTACAGGTAGTGGGGGAGCTGGTTTGGGGATTGCAGAACCTCTAGTGAGAACGTTACCCAGGGACAACCCCATTGTTTTGACACTTGGCTTCCAGTAGATCAGCCATATCCCAGATCAACTTTATCCTGTCATACCACCCGTCTATCTCCCATGATGTCTATTTGAATCCTGCACGCTTTGGTATCTTAAAATATTATGCCAGCTCCAACCCAAGCAGATCCCATATCCCTGCTACGGCTGGCAAAAGTACCTTTCAAGTTGGTTAAACAGTGGGTAATCCCACAGGTTGCTGGCATCTCAGCAGGGATCATTTCCCCTTTAGCAACAGTCCATATCTGAAATCAGACCTGATCCTGTTTTACCCCACCATGATAAAAATTAAAGGGGTGGGGCAGGATACCCATCCCAGCTGGGGTCCCATTGGCCTCAGCCGCCAACTGGCTCTGTTGAGGGGAGGAAAGAGCCCACCATAGAAGGGAAGCTAACTTGATGAGATAAGATGTGGATCTGTCTACCAAGGCCCAAGGTCCAGTGGAGGGCACCAGGGTGTCAACTAACCCAGCTAAGGTAATGTAGGCAATGCCAGCATATTGGCTGGCTGGGGGAGGAGACAGATCTGGGCTAGGGCAGGCAGGTTTGAGTGTTGGGGGTGCTTCCATATCTGTCTTATAGGCAGGCAAATAGTTGTACTTCTCACAGAATATGGCAGCTGGGTGCTGGCACCAGGCTCCCTCGCAATAGACTGTTTGTGGAGTTCTCTGTCAGGCCAGGTGACCAAAGCAGAGGATATTGTCTAAGGTAAACCCCTTATATTTTGGCTCAAGTGGGTAGACAGAGAAATACAGCAGGCCAAAGGGTGCTCCAGGTGGACAATAAAACACAGGCTGGGGTTTGGGAACTTCCTCAGGAGTGTGGGCTATCAGTTCAGGTAATCTGTTGGAAAAGTAGTAAAATGAAAGACAACAAGACTAAATAAGGGATAAAATGATAAACCCAAAGTCTCACAATATTATCTATTTCCAAATGGCAATACCATCTTAACAAGACTTCATAGAGTTTAAATATTGTTCAGAACGCCAAGCTTGGATCAAACCATCACAGTGATAGCTTGGTTGCTTCATTTCTTACCGCCTGAGAGTTCTGGGCCCATTATGAACCTTCTGGTTGGTCATTCCCTCTGTTGAAATGCCCTCTGTCTGAAAATCCAACTATAACCTCTTCATGGCCTCATCATTGCTACTGGCATTCCCATCATCCCGGATGGACTTTCCCACCTGCTGATCCTGGGAGATCCCTGGTCCCAAAAGCACGGCGCCATCCTAAATTTCTGTAATCAGACAGTTGCCTTGAAGGGAGGCAATTTGTGTGATATGGTGCCATTCCAGCTGGGTCCAACCAGAAAAAGACCCAGCACACTCCTGACCCTTAAAATAGAACCCAGTGTGGGGATTTTACCTGCCTCTTTAGAGAAGTGGAACCACGTCTTCAGCAAGGAAGCAGCAACCCATCTCCCCAGCCACTCAATCTACGGCCATGCCATAGACCTGTTACCTGGAACCCAACCACACCACGGCCCCATCTACAGCTGCAACCATTGCAAACAGGTAGCCCTGAACACACCTAGAAACATGACAAAAAAGGGTTTCATTAGGGTGTCAAAGGCCCCTTGATTGTCACCCATGCTATTTGTAGGGAAAAAAGATGGCAGAAGGCGTCCCTGCGTGAACTACCAGAAACTGAATGACATTACAGTGAAGAACCACTACCCCATCCCCAACGCTGATAACCTTTGTGGCGTACTGACTGGAGCCCAGGTGTACTTGAAAATTGACCTGAGAGACACCTTCAACCAGATCAGAATCAAAGATGAAGACATACAAGCCAGCCTTCAAAACCAGATATGGGTTGTATGAATACCTAGTAATGCCATTTGGCTTGTGCAACGCCCCCAGCACTTTCCAAAGGATGATCAACACTGTCCTAGGCAAGTACCTTGACCAATTTTGCTTTGCATATTTAGGTGACATCCTCATATACACAAAACACAAACAACACCTCCAAAACCTTGACCTTATACTAGAAAAACTCTCCCAGGCCAACTTACACACCAAGTGTCAGTGAACCAACCCTGATTGGCCAGCTCACTAGTGTTTGGGAACTGGCGGGTTGCAGACTGGGTGGGCAGAGCCCACCAAAGGATTGGTGCTAACTTAAGGAGGTAGGACATTGACTTGCCCATCCACAACCATGGACCGGCAGCTGGGACAATAGTATCTATTACTCCCGTGAGAGTAATATATACAATTCCAAAAAGCTTGTTGGTATGGTCCAGTGGGAGCTCAGCAGCAAAGGAAGGCATTGGTTTGGGGGTGACAGGTGGTTCCATGTTCATTTGGTAGGCAGGAAGGAAGTTGTATTTATCTCTGAACAGGTGGGGTTTGGTAACGTACCAAGGGCCTTCTTGGTTGTATCTGGTTAACTTGGTAGTTCTGGCCAAGGGATCCCGGGCTAGTATGTTGTTGGCGGTGTAGTCCTTGTACTCAGGCTTTAAGGGGTACTCTGTGAAATGGACAGGACCAAAGGGGGCACCTGGCGGGCAGTACGTAGCTGGCGGGCTGGCAGGGGGGGCAGACAATCTTGGGGATAACTGGAAGATGGCAAGGATAAAATACAGCAATAGTTGAGGAAACCAATATCTCATAACCTTTATTTAAAAATGACAATGGGGGTTGCTCTTGGACTGGCAGGTATTTATACCACGCTGCCAGGCTTCACATCCTGGTCAGGTTTTCTGGGCTTGGGCGGGTTGGCATCAGGTGTCTTGGATGGCAGTGTGGCACTTGGCACTGGTGGTTTGGCACTGGCTGCTTTGGGTTGAGAAGACTTTGAAGCTTTCTGTTTATTGATTTGGGTATTGGGTGCCTCTTTGGGTTCAGTGCCTTCCCCGGGACTTTGGGGGAGTTCAGAATAACTTTCAGGGAGAATTTGTCTATTTCACCAGGCTAACTGTTGGTATCAGGCGTTGGCACCTCAGGGAAATTCCCGGCATCTTGCACTGGCAGTTTGCTTGAAGAATCCTGCAGGGAGATAAGGGTTTGGGTCCTGGCAGGCTGGCAGCAACTTCATCAATTAGTAGTGGGTTATTGCGTTCCCAGCCTATGAGTCTGGGGGTCTGCAAAGGGTGTTGTCCAGGGTTTGACTCCAATTCTGTATTTTGAGATTTAGGAGCATCCAAATTGTCATTCCTGACACCAAGCTAAAGAAATGTGAATTCTTCCAGTCTGAGGTCAAATTCCTAGGATACATAGTGAAGGCCAGCAGGTTTGCCATGGAGCAGAACAAAGTAGAAGCAGTAACAACCTGGCCGGTACCCAAATGCAGGAAGGATGTGAGAAGTTTTTTGGGCCTGGCAAATTACTGCAGGGATTTCATCCAAAATTTTCCTCAGATTACTTTGCCCCTGATCTGTCTTTGCTCTGACAAGGCCCAGTTTTTCTGGACTGATAACTGCACCTAAGTGTTTGTGACCCTGAAGGAAGCATTCACTTCTGCCCCCATACTGGCCATGCCAGATCCCTCCAAACCTTTTGTTCTGGAAACCAACACATCCGACTTTGCGGTGGGAGGGGTCCTTCTTCAGGAAGAAGGGGATGGTATGCTACATCCTGTAGCATATTACTCAAAGAAGATGCTACCAGCTGAAGGAACTACCCAATATACAACAAGGAGATGCTAACTATAATGAAGACATTGAAGCATTGGCGCAGGTACTTGTGCGGTGCTAAACATCCAGTAAAGGTTCTGGCAGACCACAAGAACTTAGTTTACTTCTTAAAACCACGCCAGCTGAACCAAAAACAAGCAAGATGGGCCTTAGAACTGGCTGACTACACCTTGGCCATAGACTACAAGCCAGGAAAGGTGAACGTGGTAACAGACACCTTGAGCAAGAGAGCTGACCTGATTACCTCCTCTGCAGAAATCAAGGACTGCAACACCCATACACTACTAAACCCCGCTAGCCTAGGAATACAACTGAAGTACTTGAAGATTGCCGCCAGCAAACCAAACATGATAGGAGCTCAGAAACAAGACACCTATTCAACCAAACTAGTTGAAGCCCTGACAAAGGATCCAGATTGCCATCACTCAAAGAAAGGATACTCCCTGAAAGGTGCTACCCTGCTGATCCACAACAGAATCTATGTACCCAAAGGCCCAACCCAAACAAACACATTGATTGACCACCACAATTCAGAGATGGCTGGTCACCCTGGTAGACACAAATCCCTTTTAAGTATCAAGCAGAATTATGCCTGGCCAGGCATGGACAAAGAGGTAGCTTCCTACATCAATGGTTGCAAAACCTGCAAAAGAACATAGACAAGTCAATCAAAGCCAGAAGGACTACTGAGGCCTCTGGACATTCCTGCTGAACCCTGAAAATCAGTATCAATGGATTACATAGTAGAGCTCCCCCCTTCAAAAACCTTTGAAAAATCCTAGTCATGGTAGACCATCTCACCAAAAGGCTTACTTCATCCCACCCACTACCCACTGCACAGCATTAAGACTGTCAGACATTTCAACAACTGCATATTGACATAACACGGCACACCAGAAGAAATCATCACCAACCAAGGACCCCAGCTAATCTCTCACTATTGGATCCAAGTAAAGAAGGACCTTGTAATAAAACTCTGCATTTCATCCTCTTATCATCCAAAAACTGACAGACAAACCAAACAGGTCAACCAGATCTTGGAACAATATCTCTGATGCTATACTAACACAGACCAAGACAAATGGACAGAGATGTTACCCATGGCACAATAAGCCTATAACAGCAAAGACCACACATCCATGGGTATGTCTCCCTTTATGACCAAATACAGATTTGATTCATCATGAGACCTCAGCATTGGTAGCAAGAACAGAATATAGCAGGGCAAATATGGATAAAAAATACATGACACCCAAGAAACCTGCCTTAGGAATCTAACCGGTGCTTTCAAGACCTACAAAGTGTTTGCTGACAAGAAAAAGCCCCCTGGGAAACCCTTAGAAATAGGCAACAAAGTTTATCTCAACTCCTGGAACATTCCCTTACATGTGCCTAGTAGGAAATAATCCCTCTGCTGCTGTGGCCCTTACAAGATTTTTAGGAAAATAGGGGAAGTGGCATACAGACAGGACCTATTGTCTACTTGGAAAATCCATGATGTCTTTCACTAATCCTTGCTATTCAAGAAAGAACCTCACTTCCCCACCAAAAGATCAAATCTAATCCCCCACCCATCCAGGAGGGGCGTGCAAATGAATAATCTGTCAAATACATACACTGATACCGCCTACACTACAAGATCCCACAGTAATACTTCAAATGGACAGGCTACCCCCCCTAAAGAGAGCACCTGGGAACCTGTTACGGTAGAAGATCAAATGGAAGGGATAGTGCACCCTCAAAAAACCCAAAGTCAGCAAAGAACTGCAGCAAAACCCTTGAAAGAAATATACAGCTTAAATGCTGTCATAGACAAAAAAATGGTTCAAGGCTGGGGTCGCCCAAATAGCTCTGGAAAATCTAGACCTGCCTTATTTTTCCTGAATAATTCAGAAAAGAAAATTACGCATTATACACTATTTGGGGATGGCACCGCTTGACCTGCTGGCCGCCGGAATTTTTCAAATTATGATGTCATCAACTTGAATTCCAATGCAGGACCTCCAACTGCTGAAAATATTCTTGCCAGCCAATCAGATGCCGCGGAATCCTCTCCTGCCCCATCCTGAACTTCTTTAAGACTTCCCCATTTCCCCTCTAGAAACTTGTTTCTAGATAGCTAAATTACACTCAAATAAAGAAAGCTTTCCAAAAATGTGGGATCATCTGGGGCTGTTTGCCCCTGTCTTTGACAGATTAGCACTCCTTATCTTCAAGGCTGCTATGGATTCTATGGCCCCGCCTTGGCCCGCGTTATACTCTGCTTCCGCACCCTCTACGTCTGATTTCCCTTTGCAAATGCTCTTTCTTATTTTGATCTCAATTGTTGTCTTTTGTTACACTGGCCTCGGCGCAAAATTAGTGAGTCCCTCCACCCAATTTGGTTTAGTGCTGCTCAAGAAGTTAATGATTTATTTAAATTATCCTCATTATTTATCTCTTAATAGTGCAGCACACCATTTAACTCTTACAGAACCTGTCTCCAACCTGTGCAACACACACAGAGCCATACAGTAATACTTGAACAGGAAGGCAAGTAAAGAGGGGAGCTTTATGATAGAAGGGGATGATGTCACAAATGACAAACTCTTGTTAAAAATGCTCATGGAAGAATCTCAGCTACAGTATTTGAACCCCAAAACCCTGTGGGCCACCAGCCCACGTTTTTTGGGCTTGAACCAGAGCCAAAGTTGACTTTGGTAAAACTCCTGAGACCTACCAACCTAGAGTTACCTGCATTGAGGCCTCATCTTCTAAAGGTTCCTGATAATCCCACCAATGAGAGCGCGGGCCAAGCCAAGGACCCAAAAATAACTTGGGCTACTACGGCAGGGGAAGCAAAGAAACTTTCTGTGGAACGCGGCCACCTGAGGATGACCAATCCTGCAACTCAAAAAGGGAATTTGAGTTTGCTCTTTCTGATCAAGCCAATGAGAAATCCCCTATGTGAGATGCCACCAAGGATTTCAAAACCTTGGTAGAGGGTACCACCTGGCCCAAGGGGGATTACAAAAGTTTTTCCCATGGCAGATGAGCATACTTATACCCTGGGCTGCCAGAAAGTTGCCTATCACCATTCTTGCAATAAAGTGATATGAACCTTTGGTTCAACCAGATCATTTTATATCTGATTTTAGTTCTATTTCATTTGCAGTCTAACCTCTGTGGCCTTGTCCCTCACATGCATCAACCCCAAGAAACCATGAATCAACCACCCTGTGACAGATCCAGGTCTAACCAGTCAAACTTACCGTTATCTTGCCCTTGACTTTTATTACTGGTACCTTCTTGTGACAAAGCTTCAAGAAGCTTTGCCTCCAGGGAGGCAATTTTGTGAGACAACACTTTATTGTCATCTCTTCAACAAGCCATAATTTCAACACTCTTTTCCTTGCTGTTTCTCAATGCCTCAACTTCACAATTGGCTCTGTCCTTTACTTGTTGCAAAATTCATCAAACCCTAACAGCAAGTTCCAGGAGTCCCATGCATAAACTTGATTTCCTTGTGCCAGGGTTCCTTCTCTGGCAAAATAGTTGGAGTATATTTCTTCAAAATCCACTTTTACTTCTACCAAAGATTCCTCAGGTGCAATCTTAGAGACCTCCAGACTCGCCCAAGCCTCCTCAAGCAAGCTGGTAGGAACTTCCTTTCTTGGAGCAGCAACCTCAACAAAAAGCACTCCAAATTTTGCTCTTTCAAATAGTAATAAAGAAGACATGATAATTAAAAAGAAGTTAAGGGGAAAGCGTCAAAATTGACAATATATTTTTATTTAAAATTAGCTGTTTTTGCTTATATACCATTCAGGGCATATTTGGCTGAAAACCCCTCTGGTTCCTGAATCAACCTATGATTCATCACGTGGTCTATGACATTCAAGTCATCCAAACCTAGATCTTTACCTAACAGATCTCCTGCAATTCTCAACCTATGAGAATTAACCTACAATGGGAAGAAGTCACCTGACTCCATTCATCCCAATGTATCAATTCAGCATGGAGCTTCCCCAGCTCCCGGTGCCAAAACCCTGTGGATTACACATCCCAAAACTTAGCTATCAATGTTTCAACTGGGAAACAGCTGATCAAACCTGAATCCCTAGGCATACTTGCCTTTATTTAGTTATCTTTGCATTTAATGGTTTTTTGCCTTAAAATCCATTAAAATGCTTTGAAACTCAAACCAGGCACCACCACAGCACCCAGGAACTTTCCCAGGCGGCACCCCAGCGCCTAAAAAATTCACTAGGCAGCGCCTTGGCGCTTCTCAAATCAATTAGGCGGCGCTTCTAACCTAATGAATTTGCCAAATTGGCGCTTTTAACCCAAAATTTGGGGGTTTACTTTTGATTAGCCTTAACCAAACTTCTTGACACAGTCAAGGCAATTAACCAATATAATTAAAACCTCATTAATTATATTCCCAGTTATTTATTAATTAATCTTCCTGATTAATTAAATTGTTTTTGAGACGCCTAGTCTCCAAGATTGATTTGGCCAATCTTGCCTTCTGTTCTTTTATTGAATATAGATACTAAATTCTCAGGAATTTTTATCTGAAGAATTCCAGCCAAACCTATCTACATAAAGAAACAGCAAAAACAGAGAAACTTTATATCTTGGAGTATTTATTCAGCTAAATACTTAACAGTGACTGTGGTATGGTCACACACCCAAACTATATTGTCCACCAGGAGCACCCTTTAGCCCAGTAAAGTTAACAGAATATCCACCCAACCTGGCATATTAAGAGTTCACTCTAGAAGAAATCCTGCTTTACATTCCTGAAACCAGGACTCATGAGACAGAAACCGTTTACAGAGAGGGCACCAGAGTCACCATACATCCTCTGCTATTCTGCAACAAATACACCTACCTGCTCACATATTTGGTTCCAATGACATCACCTTTCACCCTGCAGCCTAACTGCCCACAAGAATCCGTTGTAGCCAATGAATCCACTTCTACCCAGATATTTGGAGTGATGTATATCACTCTTACCAGCTTGATTGCTTCTATGGTGCCTGCAAGCAGACCTTGGGCCATCCTAGGCAAATCTTTATCCTATATTGTAAAGTTAGCTCTGATCCTGTGGTGGGCCCTACCTTCTGGCCCTGTGGGCTGTCTTCCTGTAAGTTCTTGGGAACCCCAATGGGATATATCCCTGAAAAACCCCCATGACTTAATTATCCAAGCCTAAATTTTTACTCTAAAGCTTTCTTGCTAACTTTTACTGATCTGTATTACCTGCTAAGATATATGGGAGGTTCCTTTATAAAGCTCAATTGTCTAGCCAATTTTCCTGTTGTACAATAATATTATGGCCAGCCACCTCCCACTTAACTAGCTTCTTGTATGGTGAAACCCCTTTATATATTCTGCCTAACTACTCCAATATACTTGAGGTTTGTAAAAAGATAGCAAGCAACAAAAGTGTGGATTAAACACTGTCTAAATTTTATTTGTTTAACAGCCATAAATGCCTTAACCTTTTTATTTCTGTTTAAATCTTAATTAAACCAAATCTAAGAGGATACAATTGAAGAATAACTAATTGTTGGTTTAAGCTGAGAAAAGCTATAATTAGTTCCAGCTAAATGTTTGGATTGATGAGGTAAAAGAAGAACAAAATGTTTGTCTAGAGTCTTGTAAGAGTTAAATGTCGTGCTGCACTATTCAGAGAAAAACAATGGGGATATAATAAAAAGATTTTTAACTTCTTGAGCAGCACTAAACCAAATCTGTTAGAGGGACTCATCAATTTTATGCCTTTGGAAGTATAATAGAAGTCATCAACCAAAACCAAAATGAGAAAGAGCATTTGTAACAGGAAGTCAGAGGTTGAAGATGAGAAGGCAGAATATAACACAGGTCAAGGAAAAGCAAGAGAATTGGCCACAGACTGGAATAGATTTGGAGACAAATTGTCCACAACAGGAGCCAGTAGGCCAATATATTTTAACATGGGTGTAAAACTTCCTTTATTTTCTGTACCAGGGATAATAAGCTGTCTAGAAACAAGTTTCTAGTGGGAGATTTGGGGAAGTTTTAAGGCAATTTGGGTTGTAGAGGATGAGGAATTACAGCTTCTGATTGGTTGTCACAAATATTTTCTTCAGTCAGTGGTTCAAGGGTGGGATTGGACTGAATGTCATCATAATTAAAAAAATCTGGGCAACCAGCGGGTTGAGTGCCATACTCTTTCAGCAACAAATAACATGTGACATATTTATCATAATTAATTGGCAAGAGCAAAAGTAGATCCATAATTTGGAGAAGTATCTGGGCAACTTCAACTTTAAACCAATTTTTATCAATGACAGTGTTTAAATTGTTTAGAGTTTCCAAGGGTTTAGCTGCTTTTTGGCAACAGTTCCAAGTGCGGCAAGGGAGTGTAATTCCTTCCATTGATCTTTCTACTGTAACAAGCCTTATACTTGTTTGATAATTCCTAGCTGGGGAATAAAGAGACAAAATATGTTTATGATGCTTAACTCTTATTGATGGAGTTTTTAAGCCAACAGTGAAAACATAGTGAGGTTTTTATATCCAATAGGAAAATAATTTCAATATGGAAAATAAAACTCCCAACTTTGGTTTTTTACACAATCAGAAGCAAGAAAAACTTCCACTAGCATCCCTTGTTGCTTCCACCAGCCCTTTTGAAAATATTTATTTATGCACTTTAATATCCTTGGAGAACATTAAATGAAGTAAATTACCAGAAGAGGCAATAAATTAGACTATTGACCCCTTCTTGACACCTTGTCTCCATCTAAGATCCAGATTGCTTGTCAGGAACCCATCTTCTTGGAAACATACCACCCAAAAGGCGTATGGCAGCGGATGGATTCAACTCTGTGATTAGAGAACCAATTGGAATGGAGACCATTCCCACATGGAACAATTCTCCAATAAGACAGTATCAACCTAAAAGGGGATTGAATCTTCCCAACACAAAGTAAGCTCCAAGATAACTTAGAAGGAAAACAGAAGCCAAGGGATCAAATAAGGAAGGAGTGGGCAGACTGCCCCCCATGACCTGTGGTTCCTCTGTGATGGGGGGATTCTGTGATAGTGGAGTGGCGGTGTACCATACGCCTGGTACCACTTGGTGCCACAACTTGTCCAGGTAATTGGGAGGAGGTGAACCAGAATCTGCTATGGTTCCAAAAGATATGCTTGCAGTAAGGGACTGGAAAAAGAGCAACCAAACCAACCATTTATACCCAAATGGTCCCCATTGGGATGGCTTGGATAGCATCATAGTGTTTGATTTCAGGACTGGAGAGCAGGCAAAAGAATAAATCAAGTAGGTGAGGAAATTGACTTTATTGATTGAACAAGTAAAAGATAATAATTTACCATCATTATATAGCATGAATGCTAAATGATAGTCTGGAGATAAAAATAAAGATCACTCACTTGGGGATGAATTTGGAGAAATTTGGAGAAAACTGGAGATCTTAGGCAGTTGAAGATTAAGCTAGAATTATTTGCATTATTGATCAAATTAAACTGAACTCAAACACATCAAAACATTAAATTCTTAATAAATTTGCCTTTCAGGCAGGAAAAACACAAGAGAAACCCCAATTATTCCCCAGTGTTAACTGGGGAAGGAGCACAAGGACTGACAACAGAAACAGAGGCCAACAAAGAAGTCAGAGCAAGAGCAGGGTCAAATTTGTTGTCAGCATCATCAAAGCCATTAAAAGAATCCAATGAAAGGATTGGCGCAACTTCTGATTGGCTAGAACCAAGTTCAAAAGGTAACAAATCACTCTCTATGATATTATTAATTGTTCTCTTAGGTGAAAGAGCGCCTAGAAGAGACAAAAACCTGGATCCAAATCCTGTTGCTGTTTCTGCTGGTTTCAGAGGCCTATTGGAACCCCCAATTTCAGGTAAAAGTGGGCAGTTACTACTCACTAACCTGATTAATTTAGGAGACCCAATGAACCCCAAAGGAGTAAGATTTTCTTCCACTGTACCAAGTAATGAAGTGTTGTCAGGATTTCCCAAAGGAGCAATCCTGACATTGCTACTGAATCACTAGCTTCTCCTTGGCCTGCCTTTAAAAATCACACTTCTAATAGCTTTCCTGAACCTCCCTAAAAGTTGCATCTCTCAGCTTCAAGCTCAACCCCAGCTTTCTATTACAACACCAGGGGAACACAAACAATGAGCCCAATATTACAATTTGGCTTAATAAATTAGAAAAGCTCAAGGGCTAATTATTATGTTGCAACCAAGGTTATTCCCTAGTACACCAACCTATCTCACAATACACCAGAGGCACTCAAAGAGTCACTTCATGGCGTGAATAATAACATAGATCATTCTGAACACAGTTTTGGATTACCAGTACTATCTCTTAATTATAAGCATTGTCAATTTGACCCACTGATCCCTCCTCTAAGCTATTCCAAGCCAAAAATTTACATGTAAAATACCACTAAGCCACCCCCTGGTAACCTGTGACTCACAAATATAGTATATCAACCATACTATTCTTAAAATAAACACATTGTATTCCTACCCTTTCCCCTTCTATTCAGACTGCTGTCTTCCCCAATCTAAATACTGGACTACTATTGGTTCAGTTGCAACAATTGTATCCTTGTCTCTTTTTCAGATGGCTCATTATGCCACTGAACCATTAAAATCAAGGTCAACAGATGCAGGAAGTCTGACTGAGCTCATGAAGGGATATCAGTGGGACATTTTTCTACACATCTGGGGATACAGTTCAGTCCCTAATCCTGTTTTCTATAAGAAGCTGTGCTATATCATAACATTGTTGTATTTATTTAAAAAAGGTGTATAATGGGATGTGGTAAAGAAATAAGAAAGAAGAATAAACCCAATCTACAAGTCCAAAGTGGAAAAAATCATCCATAAAATCTTTATCTATAAAAGGAATGTGAATTTAACCAGCACATCTGTCCATGCTAATTCAGGAAACCTGAGCACTTTTCTCACATAGAGACTGAAGCAGTATAAGCTTAGCACATCAGATGGTGCAGTCTAAGATGGATTAAGAACATACTATGATTTGGGTGCGGTAAACTTAGGGCAGTCAGCCCAAGGTATCAGTCAAGTGACCAGAGTGGCAGCTTCCTAAAACCTTTATCCTTGTAGGTGGAGACATGTACCTTCCTGGGCCATAACCCTGGCCTGGTAGCCCAGGGAATGGTTACTGTGAGTATTAACCACACACTCTAATTATGACACCATTTTTTTCTATGAACCAGAATATGATGTCATTTTATAATATATTATATTTTATAAAAAAATTATAAAGATGATACCATAGATGATATCATAATATTAAATTATGGTTCCTAGAAAAAAAATTGTTGGAGTTGAAGTGGGTACCTTATAAGCAAGAGGTGATTGGCAGCCACAATGGTTCAATCTAATCAGATCTTCTCCAAGACAATATATTACTGGGTGCCATGGTAGTTTTAATCAGGCCTGTGTCAGGAACATCCTTCCTGAGCCCTATCTTTTCACATTATGACCCAAAGTCTGATTTGAATCATGAGGCAGCAGTTGGGATAAAGATCACTTTAAAATTCATCTCAAATATTTATGATATTTTATATTTTAAACTACCTCTCAGACCAAGGATTGAGCTCTGGTATCATACTTAAGGTTAGCATGGAAGGGCTAATGGATCTTATTACTTTGGATTGCTATCCACTCTCCAACTTTGGACTTAGCACTTCTGTCAATACTGGATCCAGAATTAACACTATAAATGGGATCTGAGGCTACATATCTATTCACCAGCCATATGATAAGATAGAGGAGGTTGGCTCTTCATTTACAGATGATATTTATCTTCAAATGACTGCTAAGAACTTTTAAGAGCCTCTTAACACTTCTATGAGTTTAAAACAGACTCCAAAGCCCTCATAAGCATATAAAACATGCTATTTGTCAGGAGGCCAGGAATAGGAAGAGGGATTAGGTGACTCAGGGAAGGGTACCTCTGGGCCAATGGGTAATGCCCACCATAGAATGGGTGCTAACTTGATAATATAGGATATATATTGCCTAAGTAAAGACCAGGGCCCAGAGTTTAGGACCACAGAATCCACCAATCCTGTCAAAGTAATGTAGAGTACTCCAAACAGTTGGGTAGAGGTGGTCTTGGCTGTGGCAGTAGGTTCCAGTGGACGGTCTGGTCTTGGGGTTAATGGTGGAGTCATGGGAACAAAGTACACTGGTAGGTAGTTGTACTTGTCTTTGAACAATAAGGGCGGTATCTTGATCCTCTTTCCTTTGCGTCCTATGTATTTGGTACTTCTAGTCCTTGCAAAGGGTCAGCAACAAGGATGGTTTCCAAGTTGTACTCCAAATAGGCCGGGTTGGGGGTATTCAGTAAAGTGCACAGATCCAAAGGGGGCTCCCAGGGGACAGTATAATGCCTGGGGCAATTTGGCAGATTGGTCTTGGGAGGGGGCGGCAGCCTGGTAGTCTACTTGACCAGAATTAAGATGGAAGATCACTAAGACTAGATAGGGTAAGATTTGTTCAAACCAAAGGTTCATAAAAGTTTATTATCAAAAATGACAATGTGGTCTTCACCATACCGCTGGGGTTTTTATACCATGGGACTTTGCTTCTTCAGTTTTCTCAGGGTTAAGGTTTGCAGACAAGGCACTGGCAGGGCATAGATTTTGGCTTAGAGCCTTGAGGGCAGGAGATCCAGGTAGCGCCTGCTCTGGTGAATAGAAGTGGCAATGCTTTGTTCTGCCGCCACTGTTCATTATGTCACCCAAGTAGCTCAATTGCACTACCCTCTCTGATTGGAATGCTGGAAGTTGCTGGTGGTTATTGGCAGAGTCAAAATATGTTTTATTTTAACCTCCTTAAGGCAAGCTGCAACCTCTTCATATGTTCAGGTCTTTGGTGGCTCAAGGTTGGCATCAATCTGATGACCATCTGGGGAATTGTCCTTGAGAGACTGGCAGGTCTTGGATTAACTTGTTAACTTGGTTATGCAATTTAGAGAGTGGGCAGGTTCCTGTCCACTTTGCGTGACTTAAGTAGTCTTTGGGGGATCAGGGTTTGATTCCAGGGCTTCCAGAGTTGATTCCAAAGCTCCAGTATTGGCTCTTAGCAGGTTGGCAGAAGGTCCTTCCCCAACCTCCATTAGCCAGGTTACATTTCCTTTGTAGGTATGGGTCTTTGTTGGCACCATATTGGCGGCAGACTGGCAACTATTCAGGGAATCCTCTGTAGTAGGCCGCCAGGTTGCGGAGTAATTCAACAATTTGAGCCTGTGACTTAACAGATTGGCGGGTCCTGGACTGTCCTGGAGGGTTTGATCCGTCTTTTGGGAACTGGGGCTTAACTCTTGAGTTTTCAATACAAGTATTGAAATGTCATTCATGACATCATCCCCTTCCTTTCCAGTGGTCCCTTCCTTCCTGGCCTTCTTCTCAAGGTATTGTCTGATTGCTAGTTGGGCGTTGGGTAGGTTGCTTAGTGGTTACCAGATGCTTTCTTCAGGTGGGTATCCCTTCCACTTGACGTAGTACTGGAGGGTTTTATAGTGGGCACAGTCCCCATGAACATATACAACTTCCTATTATTCAGAGCATCCTACTTGGATGGGAGGGGGTCAGTCTTAAGTTTCTGGTGGGGGAGGGAGTTTCCTTCTTTCTTGAATAGAAGCGCACAGTGAAAGATATTATGTATTTTCCACAAGGGGGGTAATTCTAGTTCAAATACTACTTCACCTACTGGCTTGGTGATCTTGTAGGGGCCACTTCTTCTGTGGGCTAACTTTCAACAGGGAACAGTCAAAGGCACATTTCAAGAGTCCAGATAGACTTTGTCTCCTACTTTCAACAGCTTCCCAGGGGTCCTCTTTTTATCTGCAAACATTTAATAAGTCTGGACAGCGCGGGTCAGATTCTTAAGACAGGTTTGTTGGGTGTTGTGTATCTGTTCAATCCAGGTTTGTCCTGACGGGTTTATTTCCTTACTACCAATACTGGGGTCCCAGGATGAGTCAAAGCCATAATTGACTTTGAAGGGGGACATTCCAGTAGATGCATGGTCTTTGCTGTTGTAAGCATACTATGCTATGGGTAGCATCTCTGCCCAGTTATCTTGGTCAGCGGTGGCGTAGCATTGTAGGTATTGTTCAAGTATTTGGTTCACTTGGTCAGTCTGGCCGTTGGTCTGTGGGTGGTAGGAGGTTGATAAACAGTGTTTTACCCCAAAGTCCTTCATCACCTGAATCCAGTATTTGGAGGTGAATTGGGATCCTCTATCAGTGATGATTTCCCCCGGAGTACCATGTTGAATTAGGATATGGTTGTGGAAGTGTCTAGCTGTCTCTGCAGCAGTGCAGTGAGTGGTGGTAGGTATGAAATAGGACATCTTAGTAAACCTATCTACCATGACCAGGATGACATTGAACAAGTTGGAGAGGGGCAGTTCTACAATATAATTCATTGAAACAACTGCCAGGGTCCCGCTGGTATGTCTTGTGGTCTTAGAAGGCCTTCAGGTTTGGGTCTACAGGTTTTGGTATTTCCACATGTCTCACAGCCTTTGATATAGGCAGCCACGTCTTTGTCCATTTGGGGTCAAGCGTAATTCTTCTTGATTCCTCAGAAGGTCTTGAGTCTGCCAGGGTGACTGGCCATCTCTGAGTCATTATAATCAATGAGTACTTTGGTCCTTGTTTCACCTTCTGGTACATAGATTTGGTTGTGTAATAGCAGGGTGGATCCTTTCAGCAAAAATCTTTTCTTGTGGTGGCGGCTCTCTGGGTCTGAGGTCAAGTTGTCAACAAGTTCTGCTGAGTATTTGTCTTGTTTCTGCACCTCAATTATGTCAGGTTTGTGGGCCATGATCTTCATGTACATCAATTGAATGCCTAGGCTGGCAGGGTCAAGGAGTACATGTGTGTTGTGGTCCTTGGTTTCTGCAGAGGAAGGGGTCAGATCAGCTCTTCTACTCAGGGTGTCAGGTACCACGTTCACCTTCCCAGGCTTGTAGTCAATGATCAAGGTGTAGTCAACCAGTTCTAAGGCCCATCTGGCCTGTCTTTGGTTCAGCTGTCTGGGTTTAAAGAAATAAACCAGGTTCTTGTGGTTGGTTAGGACCTTTACTGGGAACTCGGCGCCACATAGGTATCAGCGCTAATGTTTCAAGGTCTTCATTATAGCAAGCATCTCCTTGTTGTAGATTGGGTAGTTTCCTTCAGCAGGCAGCATTTTCTTGGAGTAATATGCTACAGGATGTAGCATACTATCCCCTCCTTCCTGAAGAAGGACCCCACCCACCGCAAAGTTGGATGCATCGGTTTCCAGAATAAATGGCTTGGATGGGTCAGGCATGGCCAGGACAGGGGCAGAGGTGAAGGCAAGTTTCAGGGTCTCAAAGGTGATGGTGCATTCCGGAGTCCAGGCAAAGGTGACCTTGTCAGAGCATAGGCAGGCCAGGGGCAGAGTGATGTGAGAATTTTTTTGGATGAAATCCCTGCAATAATTTTCCAGGCCCAAAAAAATTCTCACATCTTTCCTACATTTGGGCATTGGCCAAGACTTTATTGCTTCTACTTTGTCCTGTGCCATTGCAAACCCGCCAGTCTTTACCATGTATCCCAGGAATTCAACTTTGGACTGGAAGAATTCACATTTCTTAAGCTTGGAGTGTAAGTTTTCTTGGGAGAGTGTTTTTATTATGAGGTCCAGGTGGCGCAGGTGTTCCTCATGAGTCTTGCTGTAGATGAGGATGTTGTCTAAGTACGCAACACAAAAGTGGTCAAGATATTCCCCTAGGACAGTGTTAATCATTCTTTGGAAAGTGTTGGGGGTGTTGCATAGGCCAAATAGCATTACTAGGTATTTGTACAACCCATATCTGGTTTTGAAAGCTGTCTTGTATTTGTCCCCCTCCTTGATTTTGATCTGGTTGAAGGCGTCTCTTAGGTCAATTTTCAAGTACACCTGGGCTCCAGTTAGTACGTCGCAAAGTTTGTCGGCGTTGGGGATAGGATAGCGGTTCTTCACAGTAATATCATTCAGCTTCTGGTAGTTCACACAGGGATAATTTCTGCCATCCTTCTTCCCTACAAACAGCATTGGTGATGAGCAGGGGGCCTTTGACACTTGGATGAAGCCCTTTTTTGTCATATCCTCCAAGTAAGCTTTCAAGACTGCTTGTTCTCAGTAGTTGCAACTATAGATGGGGCTGTGGTGTGGTTGGGTACCTGGTAGCAGGTCTATAGCGTGGTTGTAGATTGAGTGGCTGGGTAGTTTTGTGGCCTCTTCTTTGCTAAACATATGGTCCCACTTCTGAAGGGGGATAGGTAGTGTCCCAACGCTGGGTTCCATCTTTATGGTTAAGAGTCTGTTGGTTGGGGTTCTGCTATGACTCATACAGAACGGAACAGTGTCAAAAGATTCAGGTCGTCCCAAGGTGGCAGTCTGCTCATGATAGTTTAGAATCAGGCCATGTCTGTTGGACCATAAGTCCCCCAGTACTAAAGGATGAGGCAATCCTGGCAAGAGGATCAAGGGGGTTGGATACATGTTCTGTCCAATTGTCAAAGGAAGTTCCTGTTCACACTTGTAGCCAGTGTCTAGGGAACTGTTTCCCATGGTTACTTGTAGGCTGCAATCTGAAGCTGTTAATCCTAGTTCCTTTGCCAGGTTGGCGTCAATGAAGCTTTCATTGGCTCCTGTGTTAATAAAGGCCTCAGTCTGGCGCTTGATTCCCACATAGTCTATTGTCACTTGGATGAATTTATAAGATTGTGCAGAGGTGATTATTTGTGCCAAAAATACAGGAGGTGTATTTTTCTTAGGGCATGCTCTGGTTAGGTGTCCAGCCTCATGGCAGTAGAAACACAACCAATCTCAATAGTGGTGTTGTAACTTTTCAGGGGACATTCCAGGTCAATTGGGCATCATTGCCCTGCTGGCTCAGGCAGGGTACAAGTTCTGTTCTTCTTGGTTTAGACTTAGGCCTTTTCATAGGGGCAGTAGTTCCTCTAGGCTCAGCGTAGGCGGGTGGTGCTTCAACAGGTCTTTAATAGCTGAATTAACTCCCTTTCTGAAGATAATGACAGATATTCATCTTCAAGTTGGGTGCACGTCTTAAGTTTAAGGAACTCATCAATATAGGCTTAGATAGGGAGGTTTGATTATCAGATCTCTAACATGGAGTTCAGTGCGTAGTATCTGGTGTCTTAGTCATTGGCAGTGCTCATGAGTTTGGACTCAAATTTTGAATAGTCAAGGCAAAATTCAACATCTTCAGTGGTGGCTTTCCCAAATCAATCCAGTGTGTCTCCTGATAGCATGGCGGCTACCCCAAAGACTTTCTCAGTGTCACTGGGGTAGGCGTTTGTTAGTTTGAAAGTGGAGGCAGAGGACTGGCATGGCTTGGCAAGCTTCTTCTAAGGTGAGTTTGCCCATCTGGGGTATATCCACCTTGGTTGTGGGCTGGTTCACTATCACATTTTGCACTTGTGACGTGGCTGGGTTCTGGGGTTCTGCACCAGGTGCAGGGTCTTTCAATTTTTGGCGGGTTGGTTCTTCATCCATGGGAGTATCAGGGAGGTAATTGCAGTATGGGTATAATAAGTGATTATCACAAAAAAGAGCATACAAGTTGCCCAAAGTGTTAACAACATCTTGGGGCCCAGATTACTGTGTTTGTAAAAATTTTCATAATGTCAGGAAGCCAGTCATAGGTAGAGGCATTAGACGGCTTGGGGTGAGGTGCGGCCAAGCCGGTGGATAGGGCCCACCATAGAATGGGTGCTAACTTGATAATATAAGATACAGATTGCCCAAGTAAGGAACAGGGTCCAGAGTTGGGGACCACAGAATCCACCAATCCTGTCAAAGTAATGTAGAGTACTCCAAACAGTTGGGTAGAGGTGGTCTTGGCTGTGGCAGTAGGTTCCAGTGGACGGTCTGGTATTGGGGTTAATGGTGGAGTCATGGGAACAAAGTAAACTGGTAGGTAGTTGTACTTGTCTTTGAACAATAAGGGCGGTATCTTGATCCTCTTTCCTTTGCGTCCTATGTATTTGGTACTTCTAGTCCTTGCAAAGGGTTGGCAACAAGGATGGTTTCCAAGTTGTACTCCAAATAGGCCGGGTTGGGGGTATTCAGTAAAGTGCACAGGTCCAAAGGGGGCTCCCAGGGGACAGTATAATGCCTGGGGCAATTTGGCAGATTGGTCTTGGGAGGGGGCGGCAGCCTGGTAGTCTACTTGACCAGAATTAAGATGGAAGATCACTAAGACTAGATAGGGTAAGATTTGTTCAAACCAAAGGTTCATAAAAATTTATTATCAAAAATGACAATGTGGTCTTCACCATACCGCTGGGGTTTTTATACCATGGGACTTTGCTTCTTCAGTTTTCTCAGGGTTAAGGTTTGCAGACAAGGCACTGGCGGGGCATGGATTTTGGCTTAGAGCCTTGAGGGCAGGAGATCCAGGTAGCGCCTGCTCTGGTGAATAGAAGTGGCAATGCTTTGTTCTGCCGCCACTGTTCACTATGTCACCCAAGTAGCTCAAATGCACTACCCTCTCTGATTGGAATGCTGGAAGTTGCTGGTGGTTATTGGCAGAGTTAAAATATGTTTTATTTTAACCTCCTTAAGGCAAGCTGCAACCTCTTCATATGTTCAGGTCTTTGGTGGCTCAAGGTTGGCATCAATCTGATGACCATCTGGGGAATTGTCCTTGGGAGACTGGCAGGTCTTGGAGTAACTTGTTAACTTGGTTATGCAATTTAACAAGTGGGTGGGTTCCTGTTCACTTTGCGTGACTTAAGTAGTCTTTGGGGGATCAGGGTTTGATTCCAGGGCTTCCAGCGTTGATTCCAAAGCTCCAGTATTGGCTCTTAGCAGGTTGGCAGAAGGTCCTTCCCCAACCTCCATTAGCCAGGTTACATTTCCTTTGTAGGTATGGATCTTTGTTGGCACCATTTTGGCGGCAGACTGGCAACTATTCAGGGAATCCTCTGTAGTAGGCCAGCAGGTTGCAGAGTAATTCAACAATTTGAGCCTGTGACATAACAGATTGGCGGGTCCTGGAATGTCCTGGAGGGTTTGATCCGTCTTTTGGGAACTGGGGCTCAACTCTTGGGGTTTCAATACAAGTATTGAAATGTCATTCATGACGCCTACAATAATTCTAAAGGTAAACAACAATAACACTTACCTCGTGCTAGGACTTGGAAAGTGTAAGCAAGACAAGACCTTATACCATGATTGCCTGAGACCCTGCAAGGCGCTACAAAGATAATGAGAAACTGCCCTGCCTGCCACAGAACAACAATTAGTTCAATATGGCGCCCAGGATCCTGACAACCTCCCTGACAACTTGCCCCCAGAGGAGGCCAACCTTCAGTTGGGGGGG
Source organism: Entomophthora muscae (assembly GCA_014839935.2). Classification (NCBI taxonomy): domain Eukaryota; kingdom Fungi; phylum Entomophthoromycota; class Entomophthoromycetes; order Entomophthorales; family Entomophthoraceae; genus Entomophthora; species Entomophthora muscae. The sequence continues at coordinate 124,917 of QTSX02007152.1, read as the reverse complement.
GTTGAAACCCAGGCTCAATCCTCCAGTAAGGTTCCAACCAAGCAGGTTTGTAACCTGCAATCTGATTACCTGGTCTTCAAAGCCAGACTAGGAAGTCAACTCAAATTAACAAATCCAACAACATGAACAGATGATGATCCTTTATGGTGGATACCTTGTTTTGGCGCTTGACTCATTACCAGGATCAAGCCACCCCCTTCTTCCATCCAACTGTGTGATCAAAAATCATATTCCTGTTATCTTTGATTCACATTGACTATATAATCACTATCTCACATTAAAAATTATTATCTAGCTTCTAAATATTTTTCCCCTTGTAACTCTGCTAAAACAGCACAGGTACGGAACAATCTCAAATCCTTAACTAATCTTGGTATTGCAACATCTTTGACTACTTCCTCTTGGGGAATTACTGTAAATTCAGAACCTAAACGTAAAAATGCGGGGTTATCAAATCCTTGGTCTAAATTTCAAATCACTTTTGCGGGTTTCTCAGCTGAGTGAAAAATAAAATATTTAATAAAATCAAACATTTAATTTTACTTTTTTTGATTTATTTAAATTGGCAAATTTCAAATCTTTTGAGCAGATAACTCAACTAACAAAAGAAAAAACACAGCAAAAAAATGTGGGATACATGAATTGGAAATGCAGGATTCTAATGTGCAATTTGGGATTTCCTGTATTTCAAACAAATCATAGACATCATGGAAAACTTAATGAACCTGAAATTGTGGGATTGTCAAATCCAAGAACCAAGTTTCAAATCATAATTGCGAGGAATTTGAAATAAATATAATTTATGGGTGTCTCAAAAAGGATGCTAAAGGATCTAGAGTGGATTTGTGCTACTTCTTTTAGGAATCATAGGTATTCTCAAAAATCACCCTATTCCATTTTAGGACAGTTAAAATTTAGATGCTTGATTACAGTAGATTTTAGAAAATACTAATAATAAAATAGAATTATATATTACAATCTATTTTTATCATTTTGCCTTTTCCTTGGTGTGTTGATAGTTCATTTGATGTTGATAAGTTGTTTGCATTAAATTGGATGGTTTCACTTTCAGTTTCTTTGGCAATAGGAAATCAAGTTGCCTCCCTGAGACCAACTGTGGTTGCGGAGGCAACTTGATTTCCTATTGCCAAAGCAACTGGAGGTGAAACCATCCAATTAAATGCAAATACCTTATCAACAGCAAATAAACTGTCAACACATCAAGGAAAAGGCAACATGGTAAAAATAGATTATAATATATAATTCTATTTTATTATTAGTATTTTCTAAAATCTACTGTAATTAAGTATCCTTAATAGCAGTACATGAATACATAGTGTAGTAAACTGATGCTTTTCTTTTCCTCTCCTTTCTTCTTTGAAACAAATTTTTATTGGCCCCTTGGCTACGCCAAGGGCCAAAAACTTTTAATTTTTTTTTGCTTCATCAGGAGAGTAGCTCATAAATCTTTATATGGGTTTATGGCTGCTATATTAGTGATTTAGAGTGCAGAATATTGCATCATTTCCAGTTTAGACAATTTTACATTTCACTTAATTTCATGTCTAAACATGGTTGTTGAGATTGTATTTTCCATTTGATTTATCCAGAGTTGAGCATTTTGATTTGGGTTGATTTGTCCTAGTTTCTTACTTTACATTCAATTTGGATTCCAGTTCACACAATTAATATCTGAGTTTACTAGTGGGATTCAAAAGTGATTTAAAATTTGGTTCTTGGATTTGACAATCCCGCATTTCAAAAAACATAGTAAACTTAATGAAAATGGTTGATGGATTTGAACGCTTCAAATCTGATTCCAGTTAATTCATTTTGTCCATTGGAAACATGCAGTTTGACTTGAACTTTGCAAAGTTTCTATGAGTTCCTGCATTTTTAAAAATTCAAATAAAAATACAAAGAATTCAATTTTATTATAAAAGGCTATCCCGCTAAAGTGATTCAAAATTTGGACCAAGGATTTGACAATCCTGCATTTTTACGTTTAGGCTCTGAATTTACAGTAACACCCCAAGTAGATCAACAAATGAGTCACCAAAGGGCTCAACAACCAACTAACCAACCAACCAGAAAACAGTGGCACTACTATCAGTTGACCATCTATTACAGGGATCAAATAACCCTGTTCCTAAAGGGAACACAACGTGAATAAGCCTTGTGACTTAAGATGTTATAAAAGTAACAGTTTCAAAGCCCCAGGAGGGAATCAAACCCGCTCCTAGCCACCAGGCAGGGCTAGCAGGTGGGGGATATTTGCGCACACTTGGATTTACTTTGAAAAGCAAAAATCCAAGTGCAGGAATCATTCCTTCTCTATTGGCAGCTGAGGGGCCCATTTTGGACCCCAAAAGCTATGCCCAAGACTTTGTGGGTTTGGTTGGGCCTGGGCAGGCTCTTCTTAGCTGCCCAGTAAACCCAGTTCAAGCCCATCCTCCATTAAGTAATTTGGGGTCCCCAATTGGGGACCCCTTTTTTAATCAAGTTCTTTGGGCTCAGGAGAGCCAGTCAAGCCAGTCCAAAAATGGTGATTGAATTGGGAAAACCCCCATAACCCCAGAAGCCAAACCTGCCAGAATCAATGGCCAGCTAAGCCAAGATGGACAACCAAAAAGCCAAACAACTGTTCCTGAAAACCCCAAAAATGACCATAAAGCAGCCAAAAAAACAGCAGAACCTGAGATGCCAATCCTTGTCACACAGATAGCACTAGAAGAATGCCCAGAGGCACCTGTATGTGAGTAAGTATATAAATCAGAAGCACTTGAAAAAGTTCTGTATTGTCATCCTTACCAAATAAAGTTGTTATGAACCTTTGGTTCACCAATCTGTTTCCATACCTATTTTTGATACTCTTTCATCTGCATACACCCAAGCGTCAGCACCCATCCACTGGGATAGATTGTCATCTCCAGTTGATAAAACTAAAGCCTTTGACTACTACTGTCCACCCAACGCTCCATTTGGCCCTGTGCATCTCACTGAGTACCCCCCAAATTCTGATCCTAAACCCTGGACATTGGAAGACTTGCAGTGATACACCTGCCCAAATGCACTCAAAGAACCCTATCAAATTGTCTGTGACGGCAAAGCAATCACCATCTACCCTTTGATCTTCAACGGAAAGTACAACAATCCTGCTGCCTACCTGGTCCCCATGGAGCCACCCCTGACACCCAAACCAACCATCTCAACCCCATTTACCTCTGATGCCACTGGCCAGAACAGTCAATTCCTGGGGGTGCTTTACCTGGTACTCACAGGATTGATTGACTCTGCATTGCCAGCAGCTGGACCTTGGGCTGTGGCTGGGAAGGCCCTTTTCTACCTGGTAAATTTAGGTTAATCATCTGGTGGGCCATGCCAGTACCTGCTTTGACTCCTCCCTCACCTGCTGGAGCTCCACGGTACTCTTGTTATCCTGATATAAGAGGAACATTACTCAGATAAGCCCTATGACCTTCATGACGTACATGGACAGTATGTGGCTTTCCATGATACTATATATTATCATATATTTTGATCCAATAAAGTATCATTTCTCTTCTTAATTTTCCCCTTTATCTCGTTTATTATACTTCCCAGAAGTATATACACAACAGTGGTAGCACAGGTAGGTTATCCATACCTACCCAACTCAAATGAAAAATTCCTCATAAGAAAAAGACCCAAGAAATGGTACTCCCTACCAGCGCCTATGTTAAGCAGAAATTGGGACCTTTGCAGGGTTACGCCGGTAAAACGCCAACCTCTGGATCAACAGCACACAAAGCAAGTTTACACAAGTAGGCTAACCCCGCAGACTCTGGGCCAGTGAAGTCTCCCTCTGTGTCACAGGAGCTGCCTCTTGCTTTGTAATTGAATGGCTCAACCAACACCCTGACCAGAATGAAAATTGGGACATGTTCAAATCCCCCTTCCTTGAAAAGTTTGCCATGAAGAATTCCAATGCAGTGATCATAACAGAACTTCAAACCTTCAAAATGACGGGAACAATCAAGTACTAAATTGCAGAGTATGAAGGCCTACGCAAACAAGCTCCCAACATCATCATTTTTGATGAACCTTGTCACAGCCCAAACTAGAGTCCGGCTGGACTCCCACAGGGGAGGCAGGCCAGGCCTGAAAGGCCATGTACACAATAGGCGCTATGAGGACCAGGTAGTTCAGAGCAGAGACTAGGGGGCGCCAACTCCCAGTATGGGGCATGACTTGGTCAGCCAGCCCCAATACTGTTATGTAGACAAACCCCAGCTTGCTGAAGTCTTGGGCGGGAGGCGCATCAGGGAGAGGAGGAGCAGTTGGTATATCCTTCATTTCTGGGTGTAGATCCAGGTGATGGGGATGGAAGTAATCCAGGTCAAGAGCGCGGGGAAGTTTGGCAAGGACAACAGGATATGGCCAGGAGGATATGGGTATGCAAGCTTGTATTTAGTAGTGGATTTACAAATAGATGCAAAGAGAATAATTAAATTTGAGCAAAAATAGACAATTCCTGCAATAAAATAATATTTTCTAGGCATAAACTCGCTTTATTAAAATTTCAACAGTGAGGAGGGCTTCTCTCCCTCACTACTTATACTTACTGAAAATTCTGTGGCCTTTTGTGCCACCAGAGAACTGATGGCATCATTTGGAGGTGGATTTACAATTTTACCTGGAATTTGCATGTTTGGCCAGGAGGGTGAGCTCTCATTGGCTGCTATAACATGAACCCTTTGAATTTTGCAGCATGGCAAGTTGCTACAGTTATTTTTAGCTCCTGCAATGAATTGATTGCCCAATTGTGCAATTGAACAGTTGCGCTCCTGATGTGCCATTTCCTGATAGGTAGGTGGCCCAGATTTGTTAACAGGCTCAATTCCAGGGATTTGAGGATTGTGTGCCTCTCAAATCCTGGGCCATTTGTTAGTTGAAAGGGAGGGAATTTCGCCCTGGAAAGTGCTTTGTGGGGGCTTCCAAGCTGCATGTTCAATCACCTCTAAAGAAGCCAGCTGACTCTCCAGGGCACTCTGGGCCCTGAAAAACCTGGGCCACACTTGGAAGAGAAACACACAGCGCAAAAATCTGACAACCTACATGCAACCAACAAGCGCAAAGAGAGCTCTTCAGCCAAGAATGATCCTTGACCCATTAAGCAGAACAACTGAGACAACAAAACCCATCCTTGAACTGGGAATTTGTTGTGTTTGGCTCCTGGGGACAACATCCAGGAGGACACAGCAAGAAATCTTTATAACAAAAGGTTTGAGGTTTGAAGCTAGCCTTGGGTTAGCTTTCAGGGCAAAATTAAGGGCACATACCTTAATTTCCTGGAATAAAAGATGAGGAAGGCTTTTTAGCAAAAAAGGAAAGGAAAACGCTTGAAGAATACTAAAGCCAACGCAAATGTGGATAAACTTGTCTTTATTAGGAGAAACAATTCTACTTAAATAGTAGACAAGGGTTGATGATCACTCATTAGGTAGACAAAGTGGCAGAAGGGGTCACATTGGGATGAGGTCATACCAGGATCAGCCAAGGGCAGGTATGGTAATCCAGAATGGGTGGATATTGAACCAGACCCATTTGCAGAAGGTGAGGAATTCCTGAAGTCAAAAGCAAAAGTGAACAAATCTTTGCACATATCATTATTTAAAGGCCAGATTAAAATAGCATTAATGGCAAAATTTCCATCAGAAATTGCACTGCACAAGCCAACCAGGCAAGCACTGAAGACATCAACAAGGAGGAAAAAGCTCAAGGGAGTGCTTAGGAAAGCTGCCCTCCTCCACTTTACAAAGACTTGTACAGGGACCAAGATGTGGATTCAATCACCATGATCCAAGTACCCTCTATCAACCTTCTAATGTTTGGCACCCAAAATGTATTAAACTCCTACTTATCCTTTCTGCTTTTGCAGATATCAGGGCACTGCACTATTTGACACTAGAGCAGACCAATCTCTTGTCAACAAGAAATTTGCTGACCTCATGAAATTACCTACAGGCCAAAGCAATATCAAGAGGATAATCATGGCATCAACAGAAGAACACCAGTCATCCAAAAAGCAAAACTTTTCCAAGCCCAAATTGGAGACGTGCAAACCACACTCAGTGGCCCCATCATACCAATCCCCAAGTATGATGCTATACTTAGTCTGAATTAGATGAGAAAGACCAAACCTCATATTGACTGGGATTGCGCTACCCTTCCCATAAAATGAGGTAAGGTGCACCACCATGTCTACCCAAATCATCTTGACACACTTATGAGAGACCATGTGTTTGTGCAAATCATGGAAACAGAAGAGAAAACTGACCCTAGCAAAATCAATTGGAACACTTGTACGTATGAGGTTATCCATTTCAAAAATACAAAACCAGACATAAAAACAACTTCATCTGAGACCAACTAGTTAGTGAGTTCCCCTCTGTCTTCCAAGAATCCCTGCCAGGTTTATCACCAGACCACAGCATACAACATGAGATTGATCTAAAAGGAAGTGTACCTAAGGCACACCCTATCTACTGCCTCACAGTCACAAGAAGACAACTGCCGTGTTCTGAGGCGCGGCACAGACACACAACAGGGAATCCTAACCTTAAAATTGGATTTGTACTAAGTCTTGGTTAGAATGGCAGGGAAGGCTATGCAATTACCCTGTGGCCCTGATTGATTAATATCTACTAGACGTGACTAGAGAGGCGCCAAAGTACTGGGAGACACAAAGACAAAATTTTGAATATAACTTAACTTTTTTGGCAAAATAGAAATGGAGTATATAGTGCTTAATGATACCACAAAATACTACCAGGATAATAGGATCACTTGTCACAAGAATAAGTGGGGAAAGTGAGTTGCACAGAATCAGGAAACTGAACAATTGAATTTTCTAATTTAGAGCCAGACTTGTTTCAAGGGGCAAAAGCAAAAAAGAGAGATTTGTCCTCAAAATAACCCATTGAAGGCAAAATCAAAACATGATGAATAACGATATTCATAACTACAACACCCTAAAAGCTTATATTGATGAAGCCCTTGATAAAGGATTCATACAACCATCAAAGGTACCTTTTGGTCTTGCTGTCTTCTTTGTGGTAAAAAAATGGAGGACTCTGCCTAGTCACAGACTACAGAGCGCTTAATAAGGTCACAATTAAGAACATGTATCCTCTGCCCCTGATTGACAACCTTTTTGACGCCCTGGGAGGGTCCCAAATCTTAACAAAGATTGATCTGACAGAAGACTATCACTAAATTTGAGTAAAGGCTGAAGATATCCCAAAGAATGCCTTCAGAACTAAATATAGATCCTTTGAATGTGTTGTTATCAATTTTGGGATGACCAATGCCACCAGCACCTTTGTGACCTTCATGAATGAGGTCTTTAAAGAACACATTAGAAAACAAGCAATTATCTACCTGGAAAACATCATCATCTATAGCCCAAACATGAAGCAACACTGGGGAGATGTCTGCCTAGTCTTTCACACCCTCAAAGAAAAACAACTTATTGCCAAACTTTCAAAGTGCAACTTCTTATTGTCTGAACTCCTATTTTTTGGTCACATTATCAGCAAGGACAGAATCAAAACAGATCCAGACAAGATACACACCATAACTGAAATTCCAGCTCCAAGAAATAAGAGTGAACTCTGCACCTTCCTTGGAATGGTAGTCTATGTAAGAAGATTCATCCATGACTAGGGTGCCCTAAAAGCCCCCTTGTCTGTCATCACAGGAAAAACAACCAACTTTGTCTGGAAGCCACTACAAGAACAGCATCTCTTTCAACTAAAAGAAAAAATGGTTATTGCCCTTATCCTCCAGTATCCAAATTGCAAGGGAATCTATGAATTAGAAACCAACACATCTGACTCTGCCATAGGAGGGGTACTCTGTTTCCAAACAGCAGAAAAGGACTTCCTCCCTGTGGCATACAAGTAAAGGAAGCTATCTGACGGCAAACAAAGATATCCCATGCACAATAAAGAGTTGGTGGCCATCATAAATTGCATCATGAAATGGTGATGCTATCTGGAAGGGGCCCAAATGTTCAAAGTACATATCAACCACAAGTTGCTAATACCCTTCAAAACACAACAACACTTGTCAAGAAGGCAAGCCAAATGGATGAGACTCATACAGAGGTACCCAATGCAAATTGAATACAAGCCAGGCAAGGAAATGCTTACTGCAGATGCTCTTTCAAGGCTATACAGTAAACACGTTCTATGCACTTATGGGGACCCTGAATGGCCCATGCTTATCATGGGGAATCTCCAGGAAGATTTCCTACCTTGCACCCCAATAGACATCCAATAGAAAGTCCTTAAGAACAAACACTTGTTCAAAAACGTATATAGCACCCTGCACCAAATACTTCCAAATGGTGACACTATGCCTTATGTCTCATCAATGCAAAAGATTGAAACAATCCTCCAATATCACAGGGACCTGGGACACACCCGTAGTAGAAACTTGCATAAATATCTCAAGACACGCTACTGGTGGGTCAAAATGATAGATGATATCAGAGAGATACTGGAACAATGTGAAGTCTGTGAGAAGTACACCCAAACCAAGGCACCACCCAACTCAGTAGTGCCCATATCCATCACACAACCCTTTAAGGTATGGTTGCTGTATATTGTCAGACTAATGCCTGGTGAAAACAAGGGAAAGAAGTATCTCATAACAGCTATCAACTATGCAACCTGGTGGCCTGTAGCACAAGCCACAAAAGAACACAAAGGCAATTATGTGAGGCAATTTATTGGGAAAGAAATCATAGCCAAGTTCAGGAAACCTGACCTTCTGATCACAGATGGAGGCACCAAACTTAAGGCCATTAACACCAACATCTAACTTGCTAAAAACAAAATAAAACACATCACATCACATCACATCCTGCCTGTATCACCCTCAAGAAAATGGACAAGTAGAACAACTAAACAGCTTGCTTGTAGAAGCCCTCAGTAAGTTATCTGCTAGCAATCCAAAGGCCTGGGTTGATATGCTTCCAACAGCACTCATGGTATGCAGAACACAATTCAACCATAACACAGGCAAAAGCCTGTATGAACTTGTCTATGGGCAAAAGCCCGCCCTTGTTAGTACAATCACAGGACCACAATTACCTCTACCTAAAAAGGTGCCAGACAACAGTGATCCTGACGTACAGTGTTCTAGAAAAGATCAGGAGGACATGAAACAAAAAATAATTGAGAGAGAGGCAATCCCACTACAAGAAAGATTCTAAGTCAGTGACAAATCTGGGTTTTTGAACACAATCAGCATAAGTTGGAACCAGGGTTACATGGACCAGGCATTGTCATGGAAGTCAAGCCCAACAATACCTACCTTATCAAGGGAATTGGAACCCAAACTGAACTAAAACATATGCACCATGACCAACTCTACCTGTGTAAAGCAAGAACAGCCCAACAAACTTCCAGACTCCCTGTTCATAATGTCAAACTGGATCAATCCCAAGCTTGTATCCCCAACACTCTTAAGAAAATTCCCAAGGCTCTGCCTTCCAGCACCCCAGGGGGGAATGTTGTAACATCTTTGTTTACTCCCTCTCGGGAAAGTAATTCCCCAAGCAACTCTCTGAATCTTTCCCTGACTAATCATTAAGTTGGTGACACTCTTATTGTTTGCCCATTTATTACAAGGATCAAACATTTTGAGTCCTAAGAGGAATAAAACTTAAGTAAGCCCTGTGACTTAGGAGAAACACTACTCAGATAAGCCCCACAACTCCCATGACGTACATGGACAGTATGTGGCTTTCCATGATACTATATATCATCCTATATTCATATCCAATAAAGTATCATTTCTCTTCTTAATTTTCCCCTTTATCTTGTATATTATACTTCCCAGAAGTATATACACAACATTGGGCTTAGATAAATTTTTGAAAATAGTTCATCAATTTCAGAATTGAAAATTGCAACTTATAATATTACTGAGAATATCTTAAGTGCTACTACAAACCAAAAATATTTATAATGAGTTGCATGGGAGAGTAATAGCAGCCCCAAAGCTATAAATGATATAACCCTATTTTTGCTCATCATAAATATTCTTAGTTTTTTTCAGAAAAAAAGTTGCTGTTTTTGAAAGACTAATAACTCTATTTGAAATACACCTTCTAGTAAGCTTCCCAACTTCATGAATTTGTGTCAGGGAATTATTCCCTGACAACATTAACATTATGGAGTTTTCAAAGGATTGTAATAGCCAAACAGCCCTCAACAAAGTTTTAAACACCATGCATAACTTAGATATCAAGCTGGACAGGGATCAAACCCGGAACCCTAAAGACAAGGCAGATGTTAGCTTACATTCAACATTCAACTTAGTTTACCTTTTTATTTAGGTTTGATTCATTTGATTTTGCTTTTGCCTTTGCACACACTTTGAAACTGTTAATAATCAACTAGAGAACTTCACTTACTTCCAGACATCTGATTGGCTGCTCACCTTCCAGTTGCTGCTCTCTCAATTACGTAATCCATATATGAACCAGGCTCCGTTCTCCAATCTTACTAAGTTTCAGCCCTATCACCGCTTAGTTGTGGTTTTCCTCATGACTGCTTATCAGATCCTCTTGAGCTCCAGTATGACATTTAAATTTATTAAGTTACAGGTAGAGCAACATATGATCAGAGTAATTTCCAGCCTTACTTTAATTAGACTTGCTTCTCAATCCTCTCCCACTCAGTTAACCTCTTAAATATTTGTATTTAGCCAATGAGGTATATAAGGCAGCTACTTTTATCATTCTTACTTGTTCCAACAATAAAGCTATTTTTCTTCTATTCTAAACTTGAATACACCTTTCTTTTACATCCTCCTTTTTTGAGACCATGAAAGGAATCCAATTCCTGTTCTGGTTTCTAGTTCTTTGCTTCCTTATGGTATTGGCCCTAGAAAATCCAATTCCCACCACAGACTGGCACAATTCTTCTCCTGATGACTCCCACCAGAAGGAGTCCCTGGAAAACAGTTGATTCAAGTATCCCTCTGGTCACTGGGGAAGGAAGTTCTAGTATGGCTGGTCCACATCTCTACCTCCTCCTGCTGAACCATCCTTGGTGAGACCAAATTCCTCCTTCTACATGTTGTTCTATCTGGTGGGATATTACTTGCTGGGTAGATTCAGCTCCATGATGGGTTGTTTGCATTTCTAGGGCATTTGGGACACTTAGAATGGTTACACTCCCTATTGGTTTGAATAGTTGCAGGGCTTAACTAAGGGGCCTTGGATCACTAGATTGGGAACTTTTTCCCTCTCAAGTGGATCCCTGACAATTTGTCCTAATACACCACTAGCATCTTCTGATACTTTTGCTTCTCTAGTATCATCACATAATTTCAAATGATAAGTTATCTCAGAATATTCTGATAAACTTTCAAATGTTAGAGGTGAATTATATAACTTCTCATCTTTCATCAAATATGAAAGATTAATGTGCAGAATTTTAAATTCAAGCTCTCTTTTTATAGGCCTAACCTTTCCTTCATAAATATAAAAGAATGGCTTTTGAGAAATATCTGAGCCTAATAGCACTTATTTATATAATTCTTTTCTTTTTTCTTCTTGCTCAAAAATATTTTTAAAATGATTTATATTACTAATATAAAGCTGATTCTCTTTTTCTCTTAATGTTTTTGATATCAAACCAAAGTGACCATCAACAATGCTTTTCCTCTGACATTCTACAAATCTATTGTATTTAGTAGACTATTTAATGTATTTTGGCGCCCCTTTAAATAGATAATATAGGGATTAATAGGATCTAAAATGGTTTTCATTATCAGTCCATACATTTATATTTTTTAAATTCATCTAATTTAAGAAGACTTATTAGACATTCACTTGAAAATAAAGAATCATGAGACAATATTTGAGATAAAAAATTATGGTATTCATATTTAACTTTATTGTTTTCTTTAAATGCCAATGAAAATCCTAATAAATAAATAGATTTCTTAGAATAAAAACAGCTATTAGTTTCTATTGGACCCCCACCAACCTTTAAATTCTCTTTATAATCTAGGACTATAACACAAGATTCATCATCTAATTCATTAATATGTTTTTAAATCCCCTATTTTGGTGTACATAAAAGTCTTTGTGCTGATCAATAGATTTTAAGTCATCATTAATAGTTTCTGGAAGTGGCAAATTTTTGCTTTCACATTCTTCTTTCCTTTTTTCTAAAAATATTTTTAAATTGCAAATATTACGCATGTCAGTTTGTTTTTTTACTCTTTAGTATATTTTTTGGTATTAGTTTATAGAGATTTGAAATCAATGTTGCAATCCTGTTTTTTATTTTCATACTTTCATATATTTATTTTTTATTTTTAGAGAGAGTGTTTTATTACTGCTGAGTATTCACTCATTTCTTTTTCAATACCTTTATAAATTTTTGCTGGTTCTTTTTTTTTAACCTGGCTTGTTTCCAAAGAATCTTCTGGCTGTGGTTTAATTATTTTTTGATTTTTTCTTTTTTTAATGAATAGTTATTATCTTTTTGGCTTTTTTGTTTAAGCTCACATTTTTATTTATGTTTATTTTTCTTGAGTATTCAAACTCACTTTTGGTTATATTAACCCTATATCAGCAAGCTCTTTTAAAGAGTAACCAGAAGTATCCAGAGATTGCAAAGCTGGGAGATGCTTCTGGGGAGAGAATTTCAGGAGATCCTTTAAGTTATTAAGTATCCCATTTAATTTATGATTTTGAACAGCAGGAAGGAATTATATTTTTCCAAACTCGGTCTGAGTGAGGAAGCAATTGATGAATAATTATGATTGCCTCCAGAAACAAAGGAAAATGATTTCTTAAGCATAACAATTATTTCATGTTTTGTCAATGCTCCCAATGAGGAAAAGGGCTGCATGGTAGAGGTGAAGTTAACAGATCCTATAATATTGGATTTATGATTGTTGATAATTAGATGCTTTGTAGAGATGCCTTGAAAAAGAGTGCTGGGTGCAATAATGATAGCTTTTTGTAAAGATGGTTAGAAGTAAACCTTGGGTGGTGCTTTAGCGCTTATATATCAAGCCTTATGACACCATTCACAAGAAATGATGTGATAGCTTTTATTAAAATTCCAACTGAAATTTATATTTCTAGAATAAATAAAATATCCAGGTTTCATGAACAAGTGATATATGTGGGGCAGCTAAGCATCATTGTTACACCATATCCTCTTTGTAATCAATGCAAATCCATTAAAATAATGTACTCACTTAATTGTAACTAGGGTTGGTATGGGCACCAAAATCTACACAAATGGTTTTGTGACCAAGCTATGATTGGCACAACTGGTTTTGTGACTTTGTCAGTTGAGCACAATTTATTTTGTGACCTTCATGTCACATCACAATTCATGCATATTGGTTTTGTGTTTTTAGGGAGAAGTACACAATTTCTCTGCCACATTTTGTGCCCTGCTACAAAAGTCACAAAACAAATATACATGAATTGTGATGTGACCAAGCACAATCTCATGTGGTTTTGTGTTGTGTCCAATAATAAGTATGCAAGCTATTCCTTTCAATTGAAATAGATATTTATAAATATTTTGATTGGTGTTTTAATATAATTATCCAAAGCAAACTATGGTACAATCAAATCTATAATTGTGAGGTAATGGAAGGTAGAACTTTAATAAATTCAACTTAAAAAATAAAGCCCCACAACTGAACTTCCTCTAATTTTACATCCTGTGCCCCTTCACAAAATGAAATCATCTGTTTCACCCTTGAGCACCATTCTAATTTTATATCCTGTGCCCCTCCACAAAATGAAATCATCTGTTTCATCCTTTAAAACCACCTTTCTTTTATATTTTGTGATCTACACAATGGAATGAGGCACAAATTGTGACCTACTTCAAAAGTTGTGACAAAATCACATGAATTGTTTTATGAACCAATCCAAAACATCCAAAAAAAATGGTTTTGTGACACTGAGTTTGCACAATTGCTGTTTCTGTCTCTTCCCTGATTGTAACACTTCTGCATGTTTTAAATTATAAAATATCAAAGGATTCCTTTTAAAATATGCTTAAATTGAGATTCAAAGCTCACTTGAACCTTAAAACTAATCTAAACAAAGATAAAATGCGTCCTAACTTCAAACACTGTAAAATCCTAAAAAATTGAGCTTTTCAAATAGAATAAAATACAAAAATGATTATCTTGACCTTCTATTTAATTTATTCAAATAAAAAAAGATCTGCTGTATAGTAAAAATCTGTTTATTTAGCTTTAAAGTGATCTACTTTTTATCATTATCAAAAGAATATAATAAAATATGGCATATGCTCTTTTAAATTTCTTTTGCTTTAATATTAAATATAGTATATGTATTGATATTTTTGCACCAATAGAAAATGAGATTCTTAGCTTTATTTTGATAGTTTATAGTGTAAAGAACAATAATTTTTCATTGGGTTATTACTGTTTTGAATATAAAATGTTGACTAGTTACTTTTTCAAAATTGAACTGTGCTAAGCTGCAACTTGGGCAGCATGTGTATTAGAAAATGGCCCAATCCCTGAAATAATGACCCAATTTGCTACTCCTTTGACCCATACACTTGAATTTTTGTACTAGACTTGGCTTGGCCAAGATGCCCATGCTTATTGGTTGGTTATGCTAGCTAGACTTTATCTCAGATTTCTGACTGCTGATAAGGAGCGCCTTTTGGGGAAGCTTCAAATATGGAATTAAGAAAAGAGAGAAGTATATTTTATTTGATAAACCTTTAGACTTATATAGACTTGACTGTAGCAGGGATTTAGTTGGATTGAATCTGGGGGTTGGTCTTGTGTGGGATGGATTTGAGCCACTAGATACTTGGACAGTCATGTTATATTGTTTGGTTACCATTCCTGGTATGTCAAACGGTATATTAGAAGGGCACCAAATTGGGCAATGACTGGATGTTGAGTAGGTTGGCAGTAGCCAGAATACTTGTACATCCAGACCCTCAACACACCCCCCTTATGGGGTTACTCTGGTGCATCAGGAGGGGTTTTTGTTTTCACAGCTGTCATCTGATGCTCCTGGAGCTGTTTACTAGTTGGAACCAGTCTGGTTGAGTGTTCTCCTTTACTGAGGCAGAGACATGTTCTGTGGTATTTCTTGACAATTGGGTTTTGTCACCTTGTAATTTTACTAGATAGGTGTTGTGATTTGGTCTGCACTTGATGATTCTTCCTGGTCCCCGGTGTACTGAGTCTAGTTTCTTTCTGTTGCCAGCTAGAACCCAGTTGGGAGAGTCAATGGGAAGTGGTTCCTCTGTGGAGGTTATCTTTTTTGTTTTGAGCCTCTTAACTTCTTCTATTTTAGCTTTGAGGCAGATGTGTTGTAGGTTTGGTGCTTTTTCTACTGTGGGGGGGGGGGTTCCCCAGGGGGATCTTTATGTATGGCTGTTTGTTGCGGGTGATTATTTCTGGTTTGTAGCTGTAGGTTAGCTCAAACGGTGAATAGCCTGTTCATTGATTGGTGCGGACTCAGGATACTAGTAATGCATGTTTCATGTATAGTGGCCATGTGTCTTTGGCTTTGCCATCCATTATTTTCTCTAGGGTCCTGATAAGGCTGCCATTGAGGCATTCCACTCTGCTGTTGGCCTGTGGCCTGTATGGAGAGGTTGTGGAGTGTTTAATGTTTTTGGATTTTAAGTTGTCATTTACTATGTGACCTGATAACTTGGTTGCTCCATCAGTTATGATGTATTCTGGAGTGCTGTAGTCAGCTATGATTGCTTTTTTAATGAAAAAGGTGATGTTTTCTGCTTTATGATCCTTTGTTGCCCAGCAGATGGGCCAGCATGTGGCAAAGTCAATAGCTACAATTAAGAAACATTGGTTTGTTTTTGTTTCTGGGAAGGGGCCACTACATCCAGTCCCCAAACCTTTGTCAAAACTGCAGGCTTGACCCGCCATCAAGGTTCCAACCAAGTGGGTTTGTGACCCACAATTCAATTATCCGGTCACTTGAAGCCAGACTAGGAAGTCAACTTGAATTACCAAATCCAACAACATGAACAGATGATGATCCTCTACGGTGGATACCTTGTTTTGGCGCTTGACTCATTATCAGGATCAAGCCACCCCCTTCTTTGATCCAACTGTGTTATCACCAATCATGTTCCTGGTATCCATTGATTCACATGAACTATATAATCACTACCTCCCAATAAAGATTATTATCTAGCTTTTAAATATTTTTCCCCTTGTAACTCTGCTAAAACAGCACAGTTACAACATTGGTAGCACAGATAGGTTCTCCATCCTACCTTATCTTGAAAAATTCCACCTGTTGCCTGCACATGCTGCAGCCAACAAATCCTTGCCAGAATTATGTCTGGCCTCCTGCCTGACTAGACTCCGTACACTCCTGGTACCGCAATACCCGATGGTTTTGTCCTATACCAAAACACAGTGATCCCGCTACCTGCCTTCAACGCCATGTCTAAACAAGGTTTCTTCAAAGCTCTGCCAGCAATGCTGCAACCAGCTGACAAAACCACCATGCCCACCTATGTAGCACAAAGACTATGAAGCGCCGCCTTGGAACCTTTTGCCAAGGCCAACAACAATAATGCTGCCGCATGGATCTAGTCCGCCCAGAGCAAGCTAGCTCAGATGGAATGCCCACAGCAATTTTTGGATTGAATAGATTTCTATTTGCCTGACCCATGATGCTGGCACCTGATGCAACAAGTGGCATGAAGAGCACACAGACAAGAACTGGGATACCTTTCAGCAAGACTTACTGGCAAGATTTGTGCTAAAGAACACAGCGCTCATGATCATTTGCCAAGTAAAAAACCTGACCCAGACAGGCACTGTAAAAGAACTCACCTGCGCCTACAAGGAATTCTGCCTTTGTGCACCATCCAATATGGCCTTTGACACCCCAGCCACACATCTCATGTACTACAAAGCTCTCAAGTTGCACGTGATGAGACATGTAAACCTGGATCAGGTGACCAACCTGCAAAGTCTATACTGTGAAGCAGAAAAAGCAGAACAGACATCCAACACTCTGCACAAGGCACAAACTGGGAAACAAGAAAGACCCAAGGATTCCCATCCAAGTGGGCGCTCCTCTCAACCACCCCTTGGAGGCAACAAGAGCAACACCAACCACAAGCCCACAGGTTCTAACAGACATGGAAATGGAAACAATGGCCAGTCAAACCATACTCATTTCCGCGTCACCGCCACACAGGGCAACCAAGATGAGGAAAAAGCCCGGGGAGAGCACTAAGCAAGCCAAGCTCTCCTCACGCAACTCCTGACTTGCCCAACAATGAAGATCAACCTGAGGACATAGACCAATGCCCAATGATCCAGGTGCCCTCAGAAGACCCAGTACTGTACACCATTGCCAGACATCCCAAAAAATTGATGTCCTATTCTTTCTGCTTTTGCAGTTACACAGGCTCAGAACTCTTGGACTCAGGCGCAGACCAAACCTTAGTCAACAGTAGCTTTGTGGATAAGTTCAAGTTGGCCACTAATCCTTTGCGGATTAAAAATGTGGTCCTGGCTGATGAACACCACATTGACATGACAAGGGAAGCTTCCCCCTTCTCTGTCATGCTTAAGAACCTTCACTCCACCATCCAAGGTCCCGTCATCAACTTTCCTAAGTTTGATATTGTACTGGGACTATACTGGTTATGAAAGAACAATCCTCATGTAGACTGTGCAACCTCAGTGTTGACCATCAAACGTGAAGGTGTCAACCACCAAATCTACCCTGACTCTGTGGACCAACTACTCTGCGACCACGTCTTTGTGCGCATCACAGAGACCCAGGAAAAAAAGAAAGATTTAAAGTCAATTGACTGGGACTCCTGCCAGTACAAGATCATACACTTCAAAGACCACCAGGATAACTCCATGCCTCAGGACCGCAAAATTGTGGCCTACCATCCAGAAATCTTTAAGGAAGTGTTACCTGGTCTGCCCCCTCAGAAGCATATTCAGCACTCTATCTAACTCAAGGGGGCTGTACCCAAGGCGTGCCCTATCTACAGGCTGACCCCAAACAAAGACAACGCCTTACACGCCTACCTCAAGGAGGCATTGGAAAAAGGACTTATCTGCCCCTCACAATCTCCCTTTGGGGCCGCCGTATTCTTTGTGGCTAAGAAAGACAATACCTTATGCCTGGTCACAGACTACTGCGCCCTAAACAAAGTTACCATTAAGAATTGTTACCCGCTTCCACTGATTGACAAACTTTTTGATGCCTTGGGAGGAGCAACAGTCTTCTCCAAGATTGATCTAACTGCAGGCTACAATCAGATTTGTATTAAGGAGGAAGTCATCCCTAAAACAGCCTTCTGCACTAAATACAACTCATACAAATATGTGGTGCTCAACTTTGGCATGACCAATGCCCCGTCCACCTTTGTAATCTTTAAGAACAAAGTGTTTGCACCCCACATAGGTAAAAACGCCCTAGTGTACCTAGACAACATTATTGTCTACAGCCCCTTGGTGGAAAAGCACCACAAAGATCTGGAAGCAGTCTTTGCAACCTTGGCACAACACAAACTGTTGGCCAAGCCCTCCAAGTACCAGTTCTTCCGTGAGCAACTACCCTTCCTGGGGCATATAGTCTCAAAGGACGGCATCAAACCCAACAGTCAAAAGATATAAGCCATCTGCAAGATGCCACCACCCAAAGATAAGTTGGAACTCTGCACCTTCTTAGGATTGGTGGCATATGTACAATGTTTCATACCTGACTGTGGCGTCCTGACTGCCCCCTTATCCGCCATAACTGGCGCCAAGTCTAAGTTTGTGTGGACCCCCCAATGTGACCTCTGTTTTAGACGCCTCAAAGAGAAGCTTGCAACAGCTCCTATCCTGCAATACCTCAAGCGTGACAGAAAAAACCAGATGGAAACCGACGCCTCAGATGCATCCATTGGGGGAGTACTATGAATTAAAAATAGTTACAGCAATTTCCTGCCTGTAGCCTACAAATTGCAAAAATTGACAGATGGAAAGTGTCAATACCCTATCCACAACAAGGAACTGCTGGCTATTGTGCACTGCCTAGTCAAATGGCGTTACTACCTAGAACTCCAGGAAGAATTCACAGCATTAACCAATCACAAGTCACTCATCTAGTTCAAGACTCAAGCGGGTATTTCATGCCGCCAAGCGCGGTGGATGGAACTTTTGGAGAGATTTAACATGCTCATCCAGTACAAGCCTGGGGTCAAGCTTGCCATGGCAGACGCCCTGTCCCGTCTGTATGTCCGTGCTTCAAGAGGAGAGAATGGGCTCAACCCAGACTGGCCTCTCCTGGTGTTACAAACAAAAGACAAAGAGTTCCCCCCTGGCACCACCAACATAACCAAAGAAACAGTCATCAAGAATGAGCATCTCTTTGCTGACGTATATGGGACTCTTCACAGAAAATTGACTGATGGTACAACCATTCCCTACATCCCCACACATCAGTGAGTCAACACTATCCTTTGCTATCACAGAGACCTTGGACATACCAAGAGCATAAACCTATCTGAGTTCCTAAAACATAAAGACTGGTGGCCAACCTTATACCGCAATGTCCAGGAAGCCCTAAACCAATGTGAGGTGTGCAAAAGATTTGCCAAAAGCAAAACTCCGCCAAAGTCAGTACTTCCCATCCTTCACAACTACCTTTTAAAGTATGGGCTCTTGACATTGTTGGCCCAATGCCAGGGAAACACAATGACAAGAAATACATCATCACTGCCATTGACTTTGCAACAAGATGACCAGTAGCCCAATCAGTAAAGGCACACACTGGCAATGATGTTTGACAATTTATTGGTAAAGAAATAATCAGCAAGTTTGGAAAGCCAGAACTCCTGATAAACAATGGAGGCAAAGAGTTAACCTCCAAGAACACCAATGTATACCTCACCAAGAATGGGGTCAAACACACCATAACAACACCATACCACCCACAGGCCAATAGACAAGTAGAGCGGCTTAATGGTAGCCTCGTGCAAGCCTTATCCAAACTCACTGCCAAAAGACCTGAAGACTGGTATAAGCAGCTACAGACTGCATTACTTGTGTGTCAAACCTGAGTGAACAGATCCATCAGAAAAAGCCTGTTTGAACTGGTATACAGTACACAGCCAAATATCATTCAAGAATTGACAGGACCTAAACTGGAGATTCCAAGTGAAGTCCCTCCACGCTCAGACTCTCAAGTAATGGAGGATAATAACGAGCAAACAGTCAAGGAGAATGAACGTCTGCAAAATAAATTTGTCCCCATCTGCAATAGACATGAAGTTGGGGACAAAGTATGGGTCATAAATGTTGACAAGAGCAAGTTACACCCTGAAAAAGTGGGGCCAGCAATCATTCTAAAGGTAAACAACAATAACACTTACCTTGTGCAAGGGCTTGGCAAACGTAAACAAGACAAAACCCTACACCATGATTGCCTACAACCCTGCAAAGCAAGACAGAAACAACAAGAGACTGCCCTACCAGCTATAGAACAACAACTAGTTCAATACGGCGCCCAGGCTCCTGACAACCTCCCTGACAACTTGCCCCCAGAGGAGGCTGACCTTCAGTTGGGGGGTGTCAAAACTGCAGGCTTGACCCGCCAGCAAGGTTCCAACCAATCAGGTTTGTGACCCGCAATCTGATTATCTGGTCACTCAAAGCCAGACTAGGAAGTCAACTCAAATTACCAAATCCAACAACATGAACAGATGATGATAATCTACAGTGGATACCTTGTTTTGGCGCTTAAATCATTATCAGGATCAGGCCAACCCCTTCACCATCTCATTGTATGATCAACACCATCATGTTCCTGTTATCCTAAATACACATTTACTATATAATCACTATCTCACAATAAAGATTATTATCCATCTTCTAAATATTTTCCCCTTGTAGCTCTGCTAAAACAGCACAGTTACGACACCTTGAATGGTTCAGGGTCTGGTACTGGGTTAACTGTTGGCTGAGAAGCCTTTGTGCTGGTGTATTTCTTGCAAACTGTGCACTTTTTCAGCACATCAACTATATCCTGTTTGAGGTTGGGCCATCATACTATCTCTTTTAATGTGAGGTATAGGTTGTTAGCATTTGTGTGTACTAGTAGTTGATGATGTCTTAATATGGTGTTGACTCTTTGTGAAAGTGGGATGTATGGGACATGTTTGTCATAATTATTTGGTATACTGTGCCATTTGATATATGAAAATACTTTTTGTTTCTTACTAATGTATTGTGGGTCAGTTGGTGTGTTGAGAGGTCTTTCCCTTTGGTTTTACAATCAGTGTTGTACAGGTTTAGCCAGTCATGGTCCAGGTGGTCAGGGTGATCCTCTCTAGGCTAACATAGTCTAGAGAGAGCATCAGCCGCAATCAGCTTTTCCCCCTTTTTGTATTGGATGTCCAAATTAAGCTGCTCCAGCAGGGACATCCATTTGGTTTGTTGCCATGCAAGTGTGTTCTGAGTTTTTAAATAGATTAAGGATTTATGGTCAGTTTGTACTCACATGTTTAAATGTCCTTCCAAGTAACATCTTCATTTCTTGCATGTGTGATATATTGCTAGCAATTCCTTATTGTGTATTGGGTATCTCTTCTCAGTGTTGGTCAGTTTTCTGCTTTCATAACATACTGGCAGGAAGTCTTGCTGCCCTGGCTGGTGTATGCGCAGGACTGCGCCAATGACAGTGTCACTGGCATCTAACTCAAGCTTGTAGCACCTGTTTTTATTAGGGTATTACAAGATTGATGCTTCAATCAAAGCTTGTTTTAGTAGTTAGTAATTCTTGTCACATTCTGGTGTCCGGATGAATTTCTTTTTGGCATTGCCCTTGGTTAAGTCATTGATTGGTGTGGTTAGTTTTCTGCAGTCTTTGATGTATTTCCTTAGGTAAGCTACCATACTGAGAATGCATCTAACTTGTTTAACGGAGGTGGGGCGTTGCATGTTATTTATGGCTTTTATTTTGTCTGGATCTGCTTTGATGCCACCGTCTGAGACAATGTGGCCCAAGAACAGGAGTTCCTTTTCCATAAATTGGCACTTACTTGGTTTTGCATAAATTTTGTGCTTTGCAAGTTGATTGAGTGTCTTGCAGACATGTGTGAGGTGTTCCTCTTTTGTTTTTGAGAATATGATGATATTGTCAAGGTAGCATAATGTGTTTGAGAGGCCATTTAGCGCTTGGTTATCATGGTGACAAACGTTGTGGGAGCGTTGGTCATCCCAAAGTTCATTACCCTACACTCAAAGAATCCAAATTGCGTACAAAACACAGTCTTTTGTATGTTCTTTTCCTTTACTTCAACTTGGTTGTAACCTGAGGTGAGGTCAATTTTGAAGAAAAATTTGGCTCCTGAGAGTCTTGCAAACAGATCCTTTATAAGTGAAAGAGGGTATTTATTATTTACTGTGCTTGCATATAGTGCTATTTAGTCAGTTACTAGACACAGAGTGCCTTCCTTTTTCTTTACAAAGAACACTGCTGCCCTCCATAGGGATTCTGATGGGCGGATGAAGCCTCTAGCTAAGTTGTCCTCAATGTGTGATTTGAGGGTTTGGGTCTCCATGGGAGAGAGTCTGTAGAGGGGTGCAGGTTTGGGCATGGCTTTACATAGGTTGATACCATGTTTGACCTCCTGTTTGGGGGGTAGCTTGGTGAGTTCTTCCTTGAATACATGGGCGTATTCATTTAGGTTGCCGCAAGTTCTGGGCATTGGATCTTGGTTGTTTGTATGTTATTGAATTCAGTGTACCTCATTATGTGGAGGGTACTATTGTTGGTTAGATGTTCTGAGTCATCTTGGTTTATGACATAGGCAAATACTGTGTCTCTTAGAATGAGGTTATTGTCATTCCCTGCCCCAAAGGGCAGGCTCTCTAAATTATCATATTTGATGTTTAATTTCAATTTTTTAATCTTTCAGTATTTTTTAATATTTGGAATTTTGAATTAGAAGTTAATATTTAAGTATTTTAAATTAATTACCTTGTTTTTCTCTTTGATTTGAGTTTGAATTGACGTGGTTGTCACCCACTGTCTTCCCAGCTATTCAAATAGCTTATATTTCTCTACTTTAAGTTAGATTTATTCTAATTTTTTCTTACCTTTTGAAACTCTTTTTTTCAAGTTGTTGCCGCTCTCCCCAGCCTATTCTGCCTATCAAACTTGAACTGGTCTTTGTGTTTCTCCTTTTTTTGAACCTGATTGTCTCCAACTTCTCCAGTTGCTCCTCCTGTTGATCATGGTCCAACTGAAAAGGCTTTCTCTTCTATAAATAAAGAGCTTTTGAAGAGTAGACTTTAAGCCAAAATTCTAAGTGATTTCTTCCCCTTCAACTTTTATGATTTTAAACTTCAAATTTGTAATTTTTAGAATTTTGTTTTTTAAATTCATTTTCTTAGTTTAGCTTTTTTCTTTAATCCAAATGGAACTTGTAAAACAACAAGCCTTAGGCTTGTTGTATCCATTTTCCCCCTTAAAGAATCTTTCAATAGTTATATGTATCAATTTGCAGATGGAGAATATCTTAATATTAATATTCCTTTAGTTACAAATTGTTCTCTATTGAACATCTTATTCTATCTTCTTTGATTAGGGTTCTTAAACTCTATTAATCCATTTGTGACACAATATAGGTTTTTAGCGGGTTTCTGTAAGATCATCTTACAGACAGTACCTACATTCTTATATCTTTTAAATTTGAGTCCCAATGCTTTGCACGCTTTAGTTTATAACCTTGCACCATTATGGGCAAGACCTTACAGTCATTGGGTTCTTTGAGGATATTAAAATTGACTCTGTTGTGTTTGATGGTCATGGTCTTTGTTTTCCAACATACGCTGGGGTTCACTCAGATGAACCAGTCCATGCCTGCTATAATGTTGTAGTTTATTTTTTTCATGACAAGTCCTTTGGTGGACGTTTGTATTTCTTGGAGGTCAATTCTGAAGGGAGTTGTTTTGCCTTTGAGTAAAACCTTTGATTTATCTGCCATTCTGGCGTATTTGAAGTTGGATTTGACAACTGGTATTTTGTACTTTGTTACAAATGGTTTGCTAACAATAGTGTGTTGTACACCAGAGTCAAATAAATTTTATGTGTATATGATTTGTAAGTGCATGAATAGACAAGAAGTTGTGAGCAATCTTTAATTTTTAAGTTCATAAAAATGGAGGATTGTGGGACACCTGGGATGCGGGAAGCAAAGTTTGTACCTTGGTACAGTTTCTTGTCAAGTTGGGGGGAGACAGGGGCACTTAAGCCTGTTCTCCCTCTCCTTTTTCCCTGTTCCTCTTTTTCAAGACCTTTGAGGACAGAGAATGTGGGGTCAGATTCATAGTGGGTTGCTGTTTCAGCATTTTTTACTTTGGTGGTGTCCTCTTTCTTGGGACAGGAGCGGTTTGCACTTTGACTGTGATTGCCATTGTTGCAATTGGAGTTGTTGTTGCTATGATTGGTGTTTTGGCATTTATTGCCATTGGAGTTTTCTCTGCCATTGCCGTTTGAGGAGCAATTGCCGTTGCATGCAGCATATTCCATGTTTGCACGTTTTTCTGAACACTTGGCTTCTGCAATGAGCGCAGGCATGGAGGTATTGGCCTCTGGGCGGATGAGGGCAGCAGCAGAGGGTTTCATTCTGTTGATAAATGAGGCTCTGGTGTGTACATTGTCAGCTTATGCTGGATTTTGGATTTTGTGATGTATTTCCTCGAATTCATTGGCGTAAGCTGTGATAGTGGTTTTCTGAAGAAGATCACTGAGCTGTATTGCAATGTTTTGGAGGGATTTGATGACATAGAAATTGTAGGTGAGGTCCGCTTTGAGCTCCTCCCAGTTGTCAAGCTGGTCGTCTGTTTGTGAGCCAACCCAGGTGGCAAACCAGTTAGCTGCGGCCTTGTACAGGCTCTTGCTGGCTTCCTGGACCCATTTCTCATGGGGGATGAAGCTGGCGTGGAGTTTAGTGGCTGAGTGATCTAGCCAGTTGATGATGTTTTCTTTGTTTATACCAAAGAACTTGTTGATACCAATGTACTTGGTGTTGGTGATTTCACCTGGGATAGGTGGTTGTGCATTTGTTTATGGTTGAAGAGAGCAACTGTATTGAAATATCTTGGCGCATTCTTTGGGCATGACTAGACCTTCAAATATGGTGCATCCACTGGGTATATCTTCATCAATGTTGTGGGCGCAGAAGTAATTTTCCAGGTCTCCTGGGATGTGGCCTGATTGAGTACGTGAGCAAATGTGGGCAGGTTTTGGTCAGTCATTTTCTCTTTCATGGGTGTGGTCAAAAAACTGTAGCTGCTACCAGTGATAAGGAGCGCCTTTTGGGGAAGCTTCAAATATGGAATTAAGAAAAGAGAGAAGTATATTTCTTTGGATAATACTTTAGACTTATATAGACTTGACTGTGGCGGGGATTTAGTTGGATCAAACCTAGGTGTTGGTCATGTGCGGGATGGATTCAAGACACTGGATACTTGGACAGTCATGAGATATTGCTTGGTTACCATTCTTGGTATGTCAAACAGTATATTGGAAGGGCACCAAATTGGGCAATGGCTGGATGTTAAGTAGGTTGGCAGTAGCCAGAATGCTTGTACATCCAGACCCTTGACACTGCCATGCTCAGGCCAGTAGGCTTGATCTCTGCAGTTATCTGGTCAATGAAAATCAAGGAAGGTATATGGTTCTTTCAGGGATATTTTTCTTTTAAACCTGTATGGTAGTGTTTATTATGTTAAATAGGGGGTTTAATATTGGCTGGAGCTCATCATGAGATGGCTGCTATGCATGTAATGGGTATCTGAAATCCACTGCACTCCAATAAACCTTAAGCTAAACCCCTTTGACTTGATGGTATAGTTTCAAGGGTCCTGATTTAAAGCTTTATGGATTCAAGGGAGGATTGATTTGGGATAAAATGGTTTCATTAAAGGAGAGGATTGAAAGCTAGGGATAAACTTGAAGTGTTTATTAATCAATACAAGTCATATCTGCCTTTGCTGTGCTGGGGCTTGTGACCTTTGACCTTAACACGGACATCCACTTTAACCCTGTCATGTCCGTGCTTGGAGCCTCTACCATTGAAATTTTGGCCGTAATCATTAGGAAGAGCGATGACAGGAGGGTAATGTTTGGTGGCATCATAATCCGAGGCGGGAGCAAGAGGGGTATACACATTTCCTTTGTTGTAGTCAGAGACGGGAGCAAGAGACAAGTAATCATTTCCTATGGCGCCATACTCACGGGGGTATGCAAGGACACTGGAGACAATAACACTGGCTAAAAAGAATGAGAATTTCATTGTAATTGTGATGGTCAACTCGAGCTAGGGCTGTTAAATACCTGACTTGGGAGAGGGTACCACCTTATCATCTATAATTAGAAAGTTTATTTGGCGCTGAAAGAATTCTATATAGATCATGAATGCTAAGCAAGTTTAGAGCTGCAAGAAGTCAAGCAATACTAAAAGCTAAACAAAAGATATTTTTTGAATCGAGGGGTGATTTAACGAACTTATGAAATGCCTTTGATGGTGAGTTGTGGTTCCATTGCGGATTGCTGTGAAGCATTGTGGCTAAAGTAGAGCCAGTGGTTTCTTTAGTGGTCATATAAAAAGCAGATAACCAGTCCTGATGAAACCATGAATCGCTTTCAAAAAATTCTTTTCTAAATGACCTTTCAATGAATAATTTGGGACTTGACTCAAATTTTGCTAAGTATCTTTAATTGATTCTGGCCGTATTTTACTAAACTCTAAACCAAATCCACTTGCAGTCAACGACTTGAAAACCATAAGCTACCAGGGTTCCAAAGCTTTTAAAATTTACCCATACACATCTCAAAAAATCCACTCAAACCCCGTTTAAATCCGTAAAAGAGGTGTACGCATGTCAACCCAGATGCCGTATAGTTTAACTATGCCTTGTCAGGTGAGATTTTTTATTTGGTTTGATCAGCTCATCAAACTAATTGATATAAATAAAACCAAGCCTGTCTGTCTTGTCATCTTGAGTGCACTCAAGCCATAAGAAACTGAATTTAATTGATTCTTCTACATCATTTACATTTAAAGTCAATTAATTACACCAAAAGCTTGATTTGGCTCATCCTGACATACAATCCCTTGCCAGCACCTCTGAAAGCATGCAGGTTGGATTTAGTGGAGTGGGGTCTAAACTATACCAAACTGAGAATATAGGCCACTTGAACCTCAATAAATCTTTATTCAATTACTTTATTTTTAAAATAATGATTAACCTCATACAGCCATATCAAAGAGCTTTATATGCATAATTATCCAACTCCAGAAATTTGGGATTAAAATTGGATGCAAAGAAAAAGATTGTTTGAGAACAGTATTGAAATATGGATTGAATTGGGATACTTTTATATGGTTGGATGGTTAACCTCAATGGTGAGGATTGGCTTGCTTGAGAAAAGAGAGGTTACTTGTGTCAAAACAGCAGGCTCAACCCGCCAGCAAGTTTATGAGTAAACAGGTTTGTGACCCGCAATCCAATTATCCAGTCACCCAAAGCCAAGTTAGGAAGTTGACTCAAATTTCCAAAAACAACAACATGAATGAAAGCTGAGCCCCCACAGTGGATACCTTGTTTTGGCGCTTGACTCATTACCAGGATCAGGCCACCCCCTTCACCATCCCATTGTATGATCAACACTATTATGTTCCTGTTATCCATGACTCACAATGACTATATAATACATATCTTTCAATAAAGAATATTATCTAGTTTCTAAATAGATTCCACTTGTAACTCTGCTAGAACAGCACAGTTACAACACTGGTAACAGACATGGGTTCTTCATCCTATTTTATTCCCCAAAATTCCCCCTGTTATCCGTACTTGCCACAGCCAACAAATCCTTGATAGAATCATGTCTGGCCTCCTGCTAGACTGGACACCGTACACGCCTGGTGCCAAGATACCTGATGGGTTTATCCTCTACCAGAACATGGTGATACCACTCCCTGCGTTCAATGCCCTGTCTGCCCAAGGGTTCTTCTAGGCCCCCTCTGCTATGCCTTGTGCAACTGATGAAAACACTATGCCAGCCTACGTAACCCGAAGACTTCAAAGCGCTGCATTGGAGCCTTTTGCTGGAGCCAACAATAATAAAGCTGCTGCATGGATCCAATCTGCCCAAATTAAGCTGGTCCAAATGAAATGCCTGCAACAATTTTGGATTGCAGAGATCTCCATCTGACTGACTCATGACACTGGCATCTGATGCAACAAGTGGCATGAATAACACACTGAGAAGGATTGGGACACTTTCAAACAAGACTTCTTGGCAAGATTTGTGCTAAATGACACAGCACTCATGATCATACATGTTGTAACTGTGCTGTTTTAGCAGAGTTACAAGGGGAAAATATTCAGAAGCTAGTTAATAATCTTTATTGTGAGATAGTGATTATACAGTCATAGTGAATCAATGGATAGCAGGAACATGATTGTTGATCACACGGTTGGATGGAAGAGGGGGGTGGCTTGATCCTGGTAATGAGTCAAGCGCCAAAATAAGGTATCCACCATAGGAGATCATCATCTGTTCATGCTGTTGGATTTGGTAATTTGAGTTGACTTCCTAGTCTGGCTTCAAGTGGCTGGATAATCAAATTGCGGGTCACAAACCCGCTTGTTTGGAACCTTGCTGGAGGGTCGAGCCTGTGGTTTTGACATACACTAAGTGAAGAATCTAACCCAAACAGGCACAGTGAAGGAGCTCACCCACACTTACAAGGAACTCCAACTATGTGCTCCCTCAGATACAGCTTTTGACACTCCAGCTACCCACCTCATGTACTATGACGCTCTCAAGTCACATGTAATGAGACACATAAGCCTGGACCAAGTAACCAACCTGCAAAGTTTGTATTGCAAGGCAGAGAAAGCAGAACAACCGTCCAACACTCTCCACAAGGGGCAAACTGGAAAAAGAGAGAGACCCAAAGACTCTCACTCAGCTAGGCGTTCCAGTCAACCACCCCCTGGGAGCAACAACAACAGTGCAAACCACAAACCCATGAGTTCAAATGGGCATGGAAATGGGGACAACAGCCAGTCAAACTTCACCCATTTCCATATCACTGCCACACAAGACAACCAAGGTGAGGGGAAAAGCCTGGGGAGAGCACTAAGCAAGCCAAGCTCTCCCCGCACAACTTCTGACTCGCCCAACAATGAATAACAACCCAAGAATGTAGACCAGTGTCCAATGATCCAAGTGCCCCCGGAAGACCTGTTACTCTACACCATTTCCAGAAATCCCAATAAACTGATGTCTTACCCTTTCTGCTTTTGCAGTTACACAGGCTCAGCACTCCTGGACTCGGGCGCAGATTGAACCCTAGTCAACAGCAGATTTGTGGACAAGTTCAAGCTAGCCACTAATCCTTTGCAGATTGAAAAGGTGGTTTTAGCTGATGAACATCACATTGCTGTGACAAGGGAAGCCGCCCCCTTCTCTGTCACGCTTGAGAACCTGCATTCCACCATCCAAGGCCCCTTCATTGACTTTCCAAAGTTTGACATTGTACTGGGTTTATATTGGTTGCAAAAGAACAACCCCCACGTAGACTGGATGACCTTGGTATTGACCATCAAACGTGAAGGTCAACCACCTGATCTACCCTGACTCAGTTGACCAACTCCTACATGACCACATCTGTCAGGGATTCTTTCCCTGACTACTTGAATCTTATTGACAACCTTTTCAAAAACATTTCTCCAAATCAACACCAGAACAAATACTTTAAGTATACTCAGTCAAAAACACACCACAACATACTTAACAACTTTATTTGGTTATTGAAAACCTTCTGGACCAAGATTTGAACTCAGGATGCTACGGACAAATGGGTCATTATTTTAGGGATTAGGCCATTTTCTAATACACATGTTGTCCAAGTTGCAGCATAACACAGTTCAATTTTGAAAAAAATAAATTACAAATGTTTATATTTAAAACAGTAATAACTCAACAAAAAGTAATATTTTTCACACTTTAAACTATCAAAATGAAGCTAAGAATCTTATTTTTCCATTGATGTTAAAATATTAATATATATATAATATTGAATATTTAAGTGAAAGCAATTTAAAAGAGCATATGTCAGATTTTATTATATTATTTTGATAATGAAATAAAATAGATTGCTTAAAGCTTAAAAAAGTTAATTTTTCATTAATTAATATTTTTTTATTTAATGAAATTAAAGATAAGCTCAAGAGCATCATTTCCGCATTTTATTTTATTTAAAGAGCTTAATTATTTAGGATTCTATGGTAGTTTGAAGTTAGGACGTTAATTTATTTGCTGTTTAGATAAATTTTGAGGTTCAAGTGAACTGCAAACCTCAAATTAAGCATTTTTTAAATACAATTCTTTAATATTTTATCATTTTAAAAATATGCGGAATAGTTATAATTAAGTTAATACGTCATTTTAATTGATTTGCATAGATTATAAAGAGGATATGATGTAATTTGATGCTTAGCTGACATACATATATCACTTGTGCATGAAAACTGGGGATTTCATTTATTCTAGAAATATAAATTCAAGTTGAAATTGTAAATAAAGCTGTCACATCATTTCTTTCAGAATGGTGTCATAAGGCTTGGTATATAAGAGCTAAAGCACCACCTAAAGTTTACTTCAAACCATCTTCACAAAAAGATATAATTCCTGCAACCAGCACTCTTTTGAAAGGCATCTCTACAAAGCATCTCTTTATCAGCAATCACAAATCCAATATTATGGAATCTGTTAACTTTACTTCTGCCATGAAGCCATTTTCCTCACTGGGAGCATCAACAAAAAGAGAAAGAATTGCTATGCTAAAGAAAGCATTCCTCTTTGTTTCTGGAGACAATCTTAATTCCTTCATCAATCACTTCCTCACTCAAACTGAGTTTGGAAAAACAGAGTTCATTCCTTTAATTCAAAATCAGAAACTAAATAGGATAATTGACAACTTAAAGGATCTTCTGAAATCTGCTCCTCAAAAGCATCTCCCAGCCTTGATATCTCTGGTTACTTCCAGTTACTCTTTAAAAGAGCTTACTGATATGGGATTTAATATAAACAAAAGTGAGTTTGAATACCCAAGAAAAATAAATAAAAATAAAAATGCAAGCTTAAACAGAAAAAGCCAAAAAGATAATAACTATTCATTAAAAAAAGAAATAATCAAAAAAAATAATTAAAAAACTACTGGAAAATTCTTTTGAAACAAGCCAGTTTACAAAAAAAGCCCCAGAAAAAATTTATAAAGACATTGAAAAAGAAATGAATGGTTATTCAAATGAAATAAAATATTCTCTATTAAAAACAAAAAAAGAAATATATAAAAATATGAAAATAAAATTTCAATATCATTTTCAACTTATTATAAATTAATACCAAAAAATATAATAAAGAGTAAAAAACAAACTAACATGTGTAATATTTGTAACTTAAAATCATCCTTAGAAAAAAGAAAAGAAGAATGTGAAAGTAAAAACTTATTATTTCCAGAATCTATAAAAATTGACTTAAAAGCTATTAATCAGCAACAAGACTTTTATGCTCATCAAAATAGGGAATATAAGAAAGATATCAATGAATTAGATAATAAATCATGTATTATAGTCATAGATTTTAAGAAGAATTTAAAAGTTGATGGTGGTCCAATTGAAACCAATAACTGTTTTTATTCCAAAAGACCTATTTCTTTATTGGGGTTTGCATTGTTATTTAAAGAAAACAATAAAGTTAAATATGAATACCATGATTTTTTATCTCAAATATTGTCTCATGATTCTTTGTTTTCAGGTGAATGTCTAATAAGTCTTATTAAATCAGATAAGTTTAAAAAAATAAATAATATAAAAGTATGGACTGATAATGGAAACCATTTTAGATCCTATGAATTCTTATATTATCTAATTAAAGAGGCACCACAATACATTAAAGGGTCTATTAAATACAATAGATTTGTAGAATGCCATGGGAAAAGTATTGTTGATGGTCACTTTAGTGTAATATCAAAAACATTAAAAAAGAAAGAAAATCAGCTTTATATTAAGAATATAAATGATATTAAAAATATTTTTGAGCAAGAAGAAAAAAGAAAAGAATTATATAAATCAGCGCTATCAGGCTCAAATATTTCTCAAAAGTCATTCTTTTATATTTATGAGAGAAAAGTTAGGCCTATAAGGAGAGAGCTCTAAGTTAAAAATCTGCGCATTAATCTTTCATATTTGATGAAAGATGGGAAGTTGTATACTTCACCTTTAAAATTTGAGAGTTTCTCAGAATATTCTGAGATAACTTATCATTTGAAATCACGTGAGGATACCAGAAAAACAAAAATATCAGAAGATGCTAGTGGTGCATTAGGGAAAGTTCATGAAGTAGGGCAGCTTACTAGAGGGTGTATTTTAAATAGAGTTATCAGCCTTTCAAAAACAACAACCTTTTTTGAAACAAACTAAGAATATTTATGATGAGCCAAAGATAGAGTAATAGCATTTATAGCTTTGGGGCTGCTATTACTCTCCCATGCAACTCATCATAAATATTTTTAGCTTGTAATATGTAGTAGCACTTAATATATTTCCAGCAATATTATAAGATGCAATTTTCAATTCTAAAATTGATAAAAATTTTTTTTAAAAATATCTAAGCCCAGGATCAATTAAAGATTTGACATTGATTATATTTTAATCTTTCTGAATAATTTGAATATGAATAATGTAATTAAGTTATAAAATAATCAGTCCAGCACTTAGGCATAACAAGAAAAATAATGACCCATATGTACGCTAAGAGTCAACTTGCACCATTTTGTTTGTGGATTGATGGATTTTGGATTGTATTTTGAATGGTTTCGCTTTGAGTGTGAGCACTTCTTTGCTGTGTTGACCCATTTTTCCCATTAAGGCCAAAAATCCCTGTTAACAGAGTGTATATTTTAACCTGATAGTTGAAATTTGCTTAGATATGAAATCATTTGTTTAAATCTGAGGTATTTTTGGTTGTCACCATAGCTTTTAAAACTACTGGATTTTGAATTGGAATAGTATAATATTACACTTCAATGCATCAACTAATACAAGGGGTAGCATATTCTTTCAGAGTTAATCTTGGTTGCCCTTGCATGATCATAGTTAGGATGTCAGCAGAGTAAACAAGCAACAATAGCATCAAGACTCAATAGAACATCTTCATAAATCAAGTGTACCGGTGGTCATTTCCAGATAATTTCAATCCATCTAACAAGCATGATAGCTCTAGATACCCAGTAAAGTTCCAAAATCCAGCTCATACTATAATCAAAGACCTGGACTCGATTCAATCCATCTAAGATCACGCCAAGTAATATGAAAACTAAAAGGAACATATCTCTTGAAATAATAGGCCAATCTTAACCTCCAACTGCCTATTGTAAAGCTACATACCAGCCCCATACCTTGATATAGACCAGAAAGTAAAGCCTAAAGATTTCAAAGGGTTACTTCAGCTTAACCAACCTTTATAGGGCTTCTCCACTCATCCAGGTTTGGCTCCATACCCATACTTGGAAAGTGTAACTCTATTCTGAAAAATATGGCTTGGATCAAATTTCTAGGAGGCCCTTCCAAATCCAATTTTTTATCTGGGTAGGTGGTAGCATGCCTTGTGGTCAAGGTGGGATGTAGAGTTGGGGGGAAGGGATGTATTCTACGCCACCTTGGCCATTTCTTTAGTTGGCTTGGTCTGCTTTACTTGAACCTGGTCAAAAACAACTGGGTTGGGAGGTTATGGGTTGCGGTTGGTTTATTGACTTGACATTGCATAAATGAGATGTGTGATTGGATGGCAGGAGTAAAGAAGAAAGGGGGATGGGCATGGAAATCAATAAATGCGGGTGATGTTCTGGATAGTGGAAGCCACTACTGAGGGTTCGGTATCAGATGCACGTCTAGCTGCTGCTGCGACGAACCGATGAAGAAGGTTTACATAGTCTAGCTTCTCGGATGTGCCATCCCAGATGGAGGTTTCTCCCGATACCATTAATCCGCCGAACTGGGACGTTGAAGCAGCGTCATACAATGTATACTTGAGCAAGTTTCCCGAGGCATATCCTGGGTTTCCTGACATTTGTCTGGCTTCAACTCCAAGGAAGATCTTTACATTGCGGTTGATTGACTTGGTTCGGGCCCATCTTGCCCATGCCTTCCAGTTCCATGCTTTTGGGTCCAAGTAGTTTTGAACTTCACACCAGCTGTTGTAGAACTTGACAAATACGCCGTCAAAGTATACCTTCTGCAAAGCCTTGTGGGAATCGAATTCATAGGAGCATTCAACAGTGGAGGTGACAAAATAAGGAGACTTGGAATGTTTGAAGTACACCTGAAGCTTTCGGAGGAGATGGTGGACGTGGTTTAAAGCCTCGTCATCCCCTTTGATTGGGACATCAATGCCGTCAAGGATGGCTGAACCAAAGGGACGGGTTGAGGATTGGCCACCAAGGAACATGTTCCAGATATCGGTGGCCAGGCGATATGCCGCGTGAGCAGTAGGGACAGAGCTGCTGATAGACAGGATGACTGATTTCCCCTGCTTCTGGCAATACTTGATGTCTTCTTCAACTTCAGGACAGTGCAATATATCGATTCTTGGCCCGTTGAAGAATGTGTTGCAGTGGTGGGTGATGTTCAGGAGTGGAGATTTCCTTGACATCGGGCGCAAGTCAAGGGATGAAATCACCAGAGTTGAAATATCTTGCTTGTGGCAATACTCGCGAAGCGGTTTCTCACTCAGATGCTGTCCCCAGGGTACGACCAAGTTGGTCTTTGAAGAAAGATCCAAGATCCCTGCACAGCATCCCAAAAGAGCAGCAAAAGTAGTCTTCATACCACCATGCCCTCGTTTAACCAGTGTATAAATACAGCATTGTAGAATAATGATCTGCCTCAGATAAACTGTGAAAGCGGCAGTGGGGTTGCATAAAGCAATGGCCAATCATACAAGCAACCGTAGATCTATAATGTATGTGATGTTTTCAATCATCTGAACAAAACAACGCTTTTGAAATCCTCGCTGTTGGATCCGATATTCTTTGGTATTCCTTATGCTGCCAGAAATCAGTATGTACCTTTTCATTGGCTGCAGCCCATACATAACTTCACATCCCAGAACATGGATCCAGAACATGGAACTTCCATGGAGATTGGTCCATTCATCACACGCCCTACAGGCGATGGATACATGCTTTCCAAATAATTGTTGGAATAATCAAGGTTGTGATGTATATGGAAGCAACAACCCCTTCGACACAAAGCTTCTCATGTGATTTTAGCCTTAAAAAGCTGATCAACATAGATATCAATATAAATATCAATATAGATAGTAACCGCCCAAATCAAACCTATCGCACTGCCTCCTCTATATAAGAAACCCAATCAAACCCAACCAAAAAAAACCCCTACCTACCTGCT
Source organism: Entomophthora muscae (assembly GCA_014839935.2). Lineage (NCBI taxonomy): Eukaryota > Fungi > Entomophthoromycota > Entomophthoromycetes > Entomophthorales > Entomophthoraceae > Entomophthora > Entomophthora muscae. The sequence continues at coordinate 89,331 of QTSX02007152.1, read as the reverse complement.
TAGCCCCAAAGCTCCATACAAAATTTAGCAGCGGGCCCGATAAGCTACCCGTCGCTACAAAGCATGCCGACAGATGACCCACCCGATACCTCCTTGCCTGGGGAATCTTGCCAACCCAAGCCGGTTCAGCGACAGGTCCCCCGATAACATGCTTCGGTCTCCCCTTGCCGGGAAATTACCCGCCAACCTATACGCCGCCATCAACTGTGGTTGCCAATCGATATAATAGGTGGATGGTCCATCCCACAATAGGTATAAAGTTGACCTAATATAAAAGCTCAACACATTCTACTATGTCAATAAGGAGCGCCTTTTGGGGGAGCTTCAGATAAGGAATTAAGAAGATAAGTATATTTTATTGGATAATACTTTAGACTTATATAGCTATTGCTGTGGCAGAGATTTAGTTGGATTGAACCTAGGGGTTGGTCATGTGCAAGATGGGTTCAAGTTGCTGGATACTTGGACAGTCATGTGATATTGCTTTGTTGCCATTTCTTGGTATGTATAGCGGTATATTGGATTGGCACCAAACCAGGCAATGGCCAGATGTTAAATGTGTTGCAGTGACCAGAATACCCGTACATCCAGCTCCTTGACACTTTCATACAGAAGCCCTTTCCAGTTGTACCTCATTTCAACCCTCTTCACTGTACCTTACTTTCTCAGCCCTGTCAGGATTGACAATTTTCTTCCCCTGGAAGCCCGGGCCAGTGGTAAGATTTGAACCCTGGCCCTGATTCCCCACAGGCTGCCAGCCCTGAGGACCCAGGCCGGCTGCCCGCGTTTTCCTGGGGCCAAGCCCCCGCAGCTGAAGCCAAGAATGATTGTTCAAATGGTGAAGCTAGCCAAGCCACATGAATCATTGCACCAAATGGGGAGTAATCAAGGCGCCTAATGGCGGCAATAAAATTCCTGCCATCTGCTCCATGGGCTTGAACACCGCCTTGGTAGCCAATCAGGATGTGTCACCTGAGGTAAGTGCGGGCCCAGGGCCTGACCCCATGACTGCAACCCAAGAACAAGGGAATCAGGTTTTCAGTTTGGGGTTCTGACCAATGAGAGAACACTCAGCCAAGGTGCCATTTTGCTGCTTCTAAACCCAGGCGTCCTGGCCACCCAACCCATATTTCCTGATATCCTGATGAACCCCCATGGAAAATACAAAGTTTGAGGATGGGGCGCTGTATAGATCTGTAGACCCCCCACTCCAGCTGTATCATCACTCTTTAATGAAGGTTATGTCATATTGGCCTCCCAAGCCATCACTTTATTCTATTTTTGCCATCTATCAATTCTGTGTAAGACCTTCTGGCCCTGCTGCCCACCTGCCTGCAAATTTCTGTCCACCAGGTGTTCCCTCTGATCCTGTTCATTTAACAGAGTACCCATTAAATCCTAAGCACAAAGACTATACCCCAAAAAGGCGTTGAACTATACTCCTTGGTCACATAAAATCTGCAGTTGGATACAACTGACAAGGTCCCTGGTACCTAACCAAGCCCAAACTGTTTAGAGGCAAGGTAACTTCTTGCCCACATACCAGCTTGATATGGTGCCCCCCTGTGACCCCCAAGCCAATGCCTGCCTCCTTGCCCAACCTCCCAACTGATTACACGGGCAAGTTGCTTGGGATTGTGTACATCACTCTCACTGGGGTGATTGGCACAATAGTCCCAGCTGCCATCCTGTAGTCCTGGGTGGGAAAGTCCATGTCCTATCTCATAGAGCTATCCTGGATCTTTTAGTGGGCCTGCTGACTGAACCTGCGGCCTGTGCATCTGGAAACAGGTGGGCTGGCTGCCAAGGTTGGATCCCTGACAAGCCCCTGCTTTTTCCTATAGACAGCCTCCCCTCTTTACAAATAAATATACTTTTGACCCCATACTTTCACTTTATTAAACATACCCCTATCTATTTCCAGGAATATTCCTAGCAGCATTACAAAATATACAACCATTTGCAAAAATCTACTGCCAGCAGGGGATTTAGAACATTTGTGTCAGAACATCCCATCAACCCCCAGCAAGGTTCCACCCAAACACTTCTGGGACCCACAGCCCACCTTTCCTGTGAAGGGAAGCCAAATGTAGAAGTTGACTCAAGTTACCAAATCCAGCAATGTGGCCAAATAAAGATCCCTGCATGGCGGACAGCTGGATTTGGCCCTCAACTCATTATACAGATCAAGCCACCTCCATGCTAATCCAACCAAGAAATCTTCAAAATCATGTTCCTAATACCCCAATTGGAAATAACATATAACATATATACCTCAATAAAGAAAACAGTATAGTTTGTGAGGAAGCCAGGCATAGGAATGTTGCAACCAAGTTTCCAGACTTGCCTGCTAACGTATCTTACAATGCACAGGGGGCGCTCAATGAGTTGCCCCTTGACGTATCTAACAACATGGACCAATCTGATGGAAATATCAAATAGCAGGTAATTCATCCTAATTAGGAGCGCTAAAAATTTGACTTGCTGATCCCCGCACAAGTTATTCCTTGGCTTCAAACCTTACATGGAACTTCCCACTATGCCACCCCCTTGTGGCCTTGTGGCTTTCCCCATATGGTATATTAATCACAATATTCTTCAATAAACAGTACCTTATTCTTATTATTCTGTTCTTTCTATTGGACTGTTGTCTTCCCAAATTCCAAACACAGAATCCTCATTGGTTCAGTTGAAACAGTGGTAGCAGCGGTAGATTAATGTCCTACCTAAAACAAATTCCCCCTAAGAAAGGACGGAGTACGGGCCGTATGGCTACTCCTAAACAAATAACTTTACTACCAATCCCCAAGGGGGACATCCCTGATGGGTATGTCATCTATCAAGACCAGATAGTCCTCACAAGTGTGTATAATTGGCTCCGCCTCAGGCAGCATGATGCCAGCGTCACCCCGCCCCAGTCAGACCTGTCACAATGCATGCTCAACCTTCAGCTAGAATCCTTTGCGGGAGGGGTTGAAGGAGCCAACATTGTCAGTTGGCTTCACTCCACTAAAACCTGCCTCTGTATCTGTCAAGTACCTGAGCCCATGTGGGTTGTCACAGTGTCTGGGCACCTCACGGGGCCTGCTGCTGTGTGATTCATCAACTGGGCCAGTCAGGAACTCAACATTACCTGGGCAGCATTCCAAGACGCCGCAAAGTCCTGCTACAGTATAACCTTCTCCCCCTTGTTGTGGGAACTCCTCTTATAGCAATCAAACAAACTGGGTCCGTTCCTGAGTACCTTGCTGCCTGGCAACAAGCTCTTGCTGCCGCCCCCAAAGCCGTGACTGACAGAAATGCAATGTTACTCACCCTCATCATCAATGGGTTAAAACCCATATCTGTAAGTGGGTCCCTGTAGGTTGCTGCACCTCCATCAATGACTGCTACAAGGCCATTGTGGAGGCTAACAACCAGGCTTTAATGAGCTTCTGCTGTACCAGTGATGCCCTGTCCTAACCTCGTACTACACCTGGTGCTGGCCACAATCAAGTGGGCTGCCACCAGCTCCGTCAGCAGGATAATATGACTAAACACTCCTGCAATGGGGAGCTCCAGCTAGCTCATATTAAGGATCAGGGAAAAGCCTGGGGGTTGTAGCAACAAGAGGCCCTACAACCCCACCTGACCCATCCTCTCAATCCCTGCTCGCAAAAACCCCCTGTGACTACAACATCCATGAAGTCAAAACCCTGGATGTCTTCCAAGTCCACAGTGACAACCCCTTACTACAAGCAAGCCACTCTCCAAATAAAGTGACCCACTTAGCCTATCCCTTCTGTTTCTGTGGGAACACCCAAAAATTACTGGTAGATACCAGGGCCAACCACACTATGGTTGACCAGGGGTTTGCTGACTTGCAACAATTAGACCAAGTTCCTAGCAGATTCAAGGCAGTACAAGTGGCTGACTCCCGTAGAGTTGCAATTACCCATGAGACAGTACCCTTCTCTGTGAGAATGGGGAACATCCAGGTTAAGATCTCTGGGCTAATCATGGCAGGGCTCAGCCACAATGTAATTGCTGGTCTTGACTGGCTTTGGCACAATTGTCCCTACATCAACTGGGATACATCTGTTATCACCTTTAATAGAAATGGGGTGGGCTTCCAGATCTATTCTGTTGAGATGAGCAAGTTACTCCACAATACTGTCTTTGTCAGAATAACTGAAACAGGCTTGTACAATTTCAAGGGGGAAAACTAGACTTAAATAAATGCTCAGTTGAAGTTATCTGCACTGAATCACCTGCAGCCCCTCCCTTGCCCACTTCACTTCCACCAGCGCTTGCCACACTCCTCAAGGAGTATAAGGATGTCTTCAGTGAGACACTTGAACAACTACCTACTCTCCGGGAGATTCAGCATGCTGTACAACTTCAAGGGTTATTACCCAAAGCACGTCCATATATTGTCTTAAACCAAAAAGAAGATGAGACCCTCCACCAGCACCTTGTGGACGCGCTTGATAAGGGCTTCATTTGCCCCTTGCTCTCTCCATATGGGGTGGCTGTCTTCTTTGTAGCCAAGAAGGACAGGTCCCTTTGCCTGGTCACAGACTACCACACCCTAAATGAGGTGCTGTTAAGAATAAGTACCCCCTGCCGCTGATTAACAACCTGTTTGATACACTTGCAGGTGTGAAGGTCTTTAGCAAGATTAATCTCACTTTGGGGTACAATAAGGTCCGCATTGCACCAGGGGATGAGGCAAAAACTGCCTTCCACACGCGCTACAGGTTGTTTGATTGTCAGGTCATGAACTTTGGAATTGTTGTGTTCTGAGGTGCAGCACAGACACACAACGGGAAATCCTAACCTTAGGATTGGATTTGTACTAAGTCTTGGTTAGATGAAAGGGAAGGCTATGCATTTACCTTGCAGCCCTGGAAGAATAATCTCTACTAGTTGTGGCTAGAGAGAGGCGCAGAAGTACTGAAGACACAACAACAAAAATGTGAATATAACTTAATTTTTATTAGTGAATGTGAAATGGAATATATAGTGGTTAGGAATACCACAAAACACTACCAGGACAGTAGGATCACTTGCCACCAGCATGAGTGGGGCAAGTGAGTTGCGCAGGATCAAGAAACCAAACAATTGTTTTTCTGATTCCGTCATCAACTCATTTTGAGAAGCAAAAGCAAAAGCGAGAGATTTGTCTTCAAAATGGCCTACCAAAGGCAAAATCAATACATGGTGAATAGCAGTATTCACAACATTGCCCTCTCCTAGATTGGCCTTAGGGGGGTGGTATTTGCAGAGGAACTTGGCATGCACTCAAGCAAGAGGACAACCACTGGCAAGGAGCTTCATAGTATACTTGGACCCTTGTTTGAAGGTCACTTCCAGAGGGTCAATCCACAGTGTGTCCAGCTTATGCGCGCACCCACCTACTCTATGTTGGTAGTAAAGAACATGGTTGTCAACATCAAATCCAGGCAAGGGGGAGCGTCCAGCATTATTGGGAGGAAGTTCAAGCATCTTAGTCTTGTATGCAAAAGTGTAGGCAGTGGCCTTTATATCAATTATGTGGTTAACTAGATACTTGATGTGGCCGTCAGGATTCATGGCCTTATCAGAGGAAAGCAGGGGCCCCCCAAGAGCAATGGGTTAGTAGCCTCTTGCCCATACAGCATAGCAAAGGGGGAATACCCAGTGACGCAATGCTTGCTAAGGCAATACACAAAGAGAGCAGCAGGTAAGTATAGGTCTCAATTAGCAGCATCAGAGTAGGTAAGCTTTCTCATGATGGAGACTAGTGTTGAATTTGCACACTTGACTGCCCCATTAGTAGAAGGGTTGTAGGGGGCAGAGGAAGACTGATGAGACCCCAAAGCTTTGACAACAGAGGTTACCAGCTTGGCATTGAAGTTGGTCCCATTATCTGAGAGCAACACTTGAGGACAGCCATAGCGGTAGAAAAATCTTGTAACAGGAAAGCAGCAGTTGTCTTAGTCGTGATGTCTTTTGTAGGGAAATCCTCTACCCACTTTCTGAAGTGATCAACAGCAATCAGGATAAAGCAACACCCAGAACGTGAACGGGGGAGAGGACCTACCACGTCAATGCTGACAGTATGAAAAGCATGTTGAGGGGGAACTAATTTGAATTTGTGGGCAGCAGCTTGAGGTCTTTGCAGCTGGCAGTTGTGGCAACTAGCTATGACGTCTGGGATTAGCAGGCAAAGGTTTTCCAAGAAGTAATTCTTCTGAAGCCAGTCAAAAGTCTTGGCAATGCCTCCATGCCCAGTCTCTTTATGAGCTTGCAACACCAACAAGAGGCAAAGACTGAGTCTTATATAAGGCAGATATTGATCTCATACTTTCTTGAAGATCTGATTGTCACATATGAGGGTACCTTTGGATAGCTTGGACAAGGCCAGTTGGACCTCTTCTGTCTTGCTTTCCCAAGAAGAAGGGTATCCAATTAGTTCATACAACTGGTCAGCCTCCACAGGATGTAAAGCAAGAATGGGCATTCTGGATAGCCCATCAGTGTTCTGATGTTGAATCCCAAGGCGGTGGAGCACAGTGAAGTTGTAACCTTGAAGATGTAGGGCCCATCTAGCTAAGCGCCCTTCTGGCTCCTTAATTTTTTATAACCATTTAAGCAAAGCATGGTCAGTACCAAATGTGAAATGGGTACCATACACGTAGTGGCAGAACTGTTTGACTGCATGCAACACGGCAATACACTCCTTCTCTGTGACACTATAATTCTTCTCATGCTTGTTTAGCATGCAGGAAGTGTAAGCCACAGGATGGTCTATACCCTTGTTATCTAGTTGGTCCAGAATAGCTCCAATAGCAAGATTGCTAGCGTAAGTGTATAGAATGAACTCCTTATCATAGTCAGGATACATAAGGATTGGCGCCTCTTTGATTTTTGCTTAAGGGCCTCAAAGGCTTGTTGTTGACTGGCAGTCCATTCAAAAGGAACATTGCATAACAGTTGGACTAAAGATTCACTAGTATTGGCAAAGTCAGGGATAAACTGTCTGTAGTAGCCCATCATCCCTAGAAAGACTTGTACCTCTTGCAGGTTGGAGGACAGAAGCATTTTGTCAATGGCCTCAACCTTCTTAGCTGTTGGGCAAATCCCTGTCTGGGTTACTTCATGGCCAAAGAATTCAAGAAGCTCTTTGAAGAAGGCACACTTGGAAGGTTTTAGTTTGAGACCAGCTTCCCAAATCTTTAAGAACACCTCTTTGAGGCAAGTCAGGTGGTCAGTGAAGGTAGCGCTGAAAACTGTTATATCATCCAAGTATACTAGGATGCACAACAACTTCAAGTTGCAGAGGATGGAGTCCATGGCCCTTTGGAGGGTGGCCGGGGCGTTGCAGAGTCCCTGCAGCATGCAAGTAGGCTTAAAAAGCCCTTCATATGTAATGAGAGCAGCTTTTTGGCAATCCTTGGGAGACAGATCAAATTGATAGTATCCAGATGCCAGATCTATTGTGGAGAAAAACTTAGAGCCTCCAAGGCGTCAGAGAGCATCATCAATACATGGCAAGGGGTACAAGTCCTTCTTGGTCAAAGAGTTCAATTGATGGTAGTCCATTATAATACAATGACCTCCATCTTTCTTCTTTAAGATGAGTAGCAGGGATGTCCAAGGACTTTGGGAAGGTGCCAGCAGCCCTGCGTCCAACAGTTGTTTGAGCTCTTTAGACACCTGGGCATCCTCTACACGGCTGCAGCAATATGGTTTAGCATGGAAGGAAGGAGCGTTGCCAGTGTCAATCTGATGGATAACGCCTTTGGCTAACCCATAGTTGGTACTGTCCTTAGCAAAGATGTCAGAAAATTAGTCTAGCAAGTCTAGCACCTCTTTCTGTGAGCTGGGGACAGTTGTGAAAAGTTTTGGCAGTGAAAAAAGATAGGACTTAGGGTTCATCCTCAGGTAGGTTAAAATCTTGAAATGTGCCAAAGGAATGAAGAGAGAGGACATCAGAAGCGCTCAACAACTTGCCATATCCAACAACTTGCCCCCTAGACACGGTCATGGGGTGCAGTCAGGTTGGCTACCAACAATTGAACAGGGTCCTTATGGGAGACATCTAGGATTCCAGGACAGAGATAAGGTTTGTTGCGCCCTAATGAGGGGGGGGAGAGTACAACTCCAAGAAGGTTTTTTCAGGTAGTTCATATGATATCTGGGAGTCTAGGATGGCCTGGGAGCCAGGGGAATGGTGACAGCAGACGTGGCTAGGAGAGGGATCAATTCAGACACAGGACAAGCCATGGGTGGACATTTCATGTTTGAAGAGTGGGTGCAATATTTGAGGTTGAAGACCCCAGTGGGATACTCCAAGGCACATGTCTTGAGCCATTTCATGGGAACTTTAACCGGCTCTTCAAAGATCAGAGGGACTTTGTATCCCAGAATAGAGATGTAACCATATTTCAAGTTGATTATCCCATTATATTCCATAAGTAACTGAGTGCCAACTAAGAGATTGTACTCTTGTTTCCCAAGACAACTGCTGGCGCAGCTAGGAGAAGCTTGCCAAACCACATGGGTAGAGCAAAGTACGCCCCTATGGTGCAGGTCATAGACAGCCCAGCTGAGCCATACAACTGGTGGTAATTAAGGTCAGTGGAAAGTTTGAGTTTCTTCACAAGCTTGGAGGAGACAACGTTGACTGGCGAGCCAGTGTCTAAGACGGCCTTGATCTTCACTTTTTGAATGGATATCTCTACTTGAGTGGTAGTGCAACCAAAGAGTGGAAGGACAGCCAAGATATTTTGAGCCTCTGGTAGTTCCTTATCCCACTTCCCAATAATGCATCTTAATCCTGGGAACTCCTTACAAGCAGTTTGGAGAGGGAGCAAAACAGATACATTCTTGAAGAGAGCATCAGCAACCTTGACAGCTTCTTCTGACAACTCCACTAGCATGGGGGACCTCTAAGCCTGAGTGAGGTAAGGGCAAGAGACAACTTCTTTGGCTTCAGGCAAAGGCTTAGCGGTAGTTGTAGTCTTTCCTGATTGCAACTTATAGGGGACTGTAATGATTTCAGGAACAGCCAGGACAGAGTACCCATATGCGTTGGCGTTGTCAATATCAGAGTCATCCAGGACAGAGTTGTCAGAGATATTGTGGAACAAGTGTAGATAGGAGGAGCCTCATTATCAGCAGGCTTGGAGTCAGATATAGAGGGAGGGATTGAAAGAGACTGGGAAGAATTGCCAACCAAGTGCGTCTCTGCCTCTAGGTTGACTGCTCTTTTCCCGCCTGCTCTTTTGGATCAGCTCCTTCAACCTGTGGGTTGGTGCAGACTCAAGAATGGTGACCTATCTGACCATAGTTGTGGCAACCCTGGCGCCAAGGAGGAGTTTACAAGTTCATGGTAAGAATGCAAGGACCACAGGAAGACAAACCAGAGTTATAAGTAGCTTGACCTTCCCTAACAACTGCTCTAGAATGGGTAAGGTGCATGTCCTGCAACAGCGTCTTTATTCTCTTCATTAAGGAAATTATAGCCTTATGGGCTTTGAAGTGAAGGCACAGAAGCTGGTTAACCTTGAGAGCTTGCGCGCAAGCCATGTAAGCTTCATGGGATGTCAATTGTCTGCTTGTTATCAGTTGCTGTCCTTCCATGTAGAATCTGTCTGCAAACTCAGCTAGTGTCTCTTTAGGCTTGAAAGCAATATGAATAAAAGCGTCCTTTTTTACTTCCAGGCTAAGGTCACCACCAGACTTGTCAGTCAGAAGCTGCTTCATATCTTCCCACATCTCAATGGAGGGTAGTTCAGGCAACACCATCTCTTGGCAAGTTGGATGTAAACAGGTCAGAATATGTTCTTTCTTAAATTTGTCTGATGCTTGTATCATGGCAGTTTTTTAGATAGTTAGGAAAGCTGCAATGGTCAAGGTTCTGGGGTCAAAGACTTGCTTAAAGATAGGCTTGAAGTGTGCTTTGGGAGTTGGACCACCATTGTTGATATCAAGTATGTTTATACACGGGGAAAAATCTGCTTTGGATTCAGAGGGGGGCTGTCTAGCCCATAGCTGACAAACACTCTCTTCAAGGGTAGTCAGGTTCTCAACAGTGCAGCATCTATATTGACAGCTTGAGTGGTCTGTTGTGCAGTAGCATCTAAGAGTTGACCTTGGGTGGTGAATATTGTGGAGAGCTCAGCCAGTCAAGAAGTAAGGGATGACCCCACTGAGAGGCAAGGGATGAACCTATCATTCATAGAGTTGATCAAGTCATTCATCTCTTGTATGTCTCTATCCAGTTCAGTATGGTCCCGCTTCAATTGATCCACCTTGTTAGCTAGGACAATTAGTTCCCTAGCACATTCAATTTGAGGGGCTCCTGGTAAGCCAGGGCAGCAACAATTTTTATCAAAAACCCCAACTGGACTAGCAGCAGTTGCCATCATCTCATGTAGGACGGCAAGTTCTTGCTGTAGCTCTGCAACTTGAGCAGTCAACTCAAGCACCTGGGGGTCAGGTTGAGGAGCCTCAGCAGGACGTCTTTGACTACAAGTAGTTGTACATAGCTCTCAAATAGCTTCCCATATTCTCTGCTCTTGATCTTCCAAGTCATCAGAAGGGGAAGAGGGCAGAACATCTGGCTTGAGCGTAGCTAATTCATTCACTTGGATCTGGATTTTGGCCTTAGCAGCAGCGGTGGCAGCTCTCTCTTGATCAAACGCCGCACTGAGTTCATTAAGGCTGTTAGCAACAAAGTCTGCTATCTTCTGTAGTTGCTCAAATAAATATATGCTAAATGCATTGAGCTGTTGCACAATTTGTTTGAAGCTGGTGATATAAGCATATAAAGTATAATCTACTTGAGTTTGCCAGGGTTTTTTAGCTGGTGAAACTTGTGTAGACGCTCTCTCACATATTTGGGGATAGACTGGTGCATTTACTTGATAGAGTTAACCAAACAAGTCTGGAAGGTAACAGAGTTGCGCTGATTGTCAGATACCAAGGAAAAAAGGGATAGATCTACTGTTGGTAGTCATCAAACTGGTCCCAGTGATGATTAACCACTGCTTGTAGAGACAAGATTTCTTGGACGTGGAGCCCCAACACCATTTGATGGTGGGCCAAGGCAGGCTGCACAAAGGACAATGGTAAGTGTTCAGCGGAGCCAGCTGCTGAGAAGATGCTGTGGAAATTGAGGAGCCACAATCAATTCTTAGTATTCGGCCCAACTGAACTGCAGCTGAAGGCAAGGGATGGCTCCTTCACAGGCTATCCCAAGGGCTACCAACATGACTTGTTCTAAGTCAGGGGTATCCATGGCGTAAGCAACTAGTCGGGGACCATTCCTGAGGTTCAGCACAGTAGGGATAATAGGCTGGTTGGCAATATCTTACTCAATATGAGGGCTAGCAATTTCAGGTGAAGTCAACTCTTGTATAGGCAGAGGCAAAGGACCTGAAAACGTGGATGCAAAAGGGGTAACCAAGGGGCTTACAGCCCCTGTAGTGAGCACCATTTTGTTGTGTTCTGAGGCGCGGCACAGACACACAACAGGAAATCCCAACCTTAGGATTAAATTTGTACTAAGTCTCAGATGACAGGGAAGGCTATGCATTTGCCTTGCGGCCCTGGAAGAATAATCTCTACTAGTTGTGGCTAGAGAGAGGCGCAGAAGTATTGAAGATAAAAAGGAAAAAATGTGAATAGAACTAAATTTTTATTGGTGTATATGAAATGGAATATATAGTGGTTAGGAATACCACAAAACACTGCCAGGACAGTAGGATCACTTGCCAACAGCATGAGTGGGGCAAGTGAGCTGCGCAGGATCAAGAAACCAAACAATTGTATTTCCTGATTCAGTCATCAACTCATTTGAGAGGCAAAAGCAAAAGAAAGAGATTTGTCTTCAAAATGGCCCACCAAAGGCAAAATCAATACATGGTGAATAGCAGTATTCACAACAGGAATGACCAATGCTCCTTCCACCTTTGCCATGTTGATGAACAAAGCATTTGAGGAACTGATTGGAAAATGTGTGGTTGTCTACCTTGACAACATTATTGTCTTCAGTCAAGATCAAACCATGCACCTCCAACACCTCTGTGCTGTCCTCAACACCCTTTAGAAAAATCAGCATAAAGCTAAACCCTTCAAATGGTGGTTCCTCAAGTTGAAGCTGCTGTTCCTTAGGCACACCATCTCCGCCAAAGGGATAAAGCCCAAACCTGCCAAAATCAAGGCAATTATCAGCATGCCGCCTCCCACCAATGTGGGTCAGGTGCGTATCTTAGGTATGGTTACCTACGTGCACAGGTTCATTCCTATTTGCAGGGAACTAATTGCACCTCTCACTGAGCTCCTCAACACCAAACAGTGCTTCCATTGAACCCCCAAGAGATCTAGCCTTTGAGATGTTGAAGCAAAGACTCACAACAGCACCTTTTCTGCAGTTCTACAATCAAAACACCAGTACAAACTCGAGACTAATGCCTCTGACAGGGTCATAGGGGGCGTGCTAAGAGTGGAAACAAACAATGGTGTCTTCCTCCCCATGTCATATAAGTCCAGGAAACTTACCAACTCAGAACAACACTATCCCATTCATGATAAGGAATTAGCAGCAATTGTGCACTGCGTTGAGAAGTGGCGCTGTTACCTGAAAGGTTCTACCTTCCTACCCCGCGTTCTGACAGACCACAAGTCACTCCAGTACTTCAACACACAGTCCCACTTGACACACTGCTAAGCAGGTTGGGTTGAGAGTCTATCCCCTTACCAGTTATGCATCAAATACAATCCTGGGAAGGAACTTGTCATAGCTGACGCCCTCTCACAACTCTACGTAGCGTCCATCACTGGAGACAATGGGTTGGACCCCAATTAGCCCATGCTCTACCTCTGACCTGAGGCAAATTGGTACAAAGGCCTTAAATTGGTAAACATCTCCAAGTTGAAGGACAACAAAAGTCAGTTCACCACTTTTCTGGTAATGTCTGCTGTCAGGCAGAGACAGGTGAGAAGACGCCTTATATTCCCACCACGCAATGAAGTGACACAATATTGCACTACCACCAAACCCTGGGTCACATCAGAGGGCGTAACCTCTTTGAAATCATGAAACAGAAGGTTTGGTGGCTGCGCATGTGTCAAGACATCTTGAATCTCCTCAAAATGTGCGAGCTGTACAAAAAAGAATACATCCAAACCTGCACCCCCAAGTTGGTCCTGCCCATTGAAGCCATGGAACCCTTTGAACAGTGGGCTCTTGACATTGTGGGGCCACTCACCAAAAACCAACTGGGGAAGAAGTACATTATCACTGCCATCAACTACTTCACTTTCTGGCCAGTGGCCTAGGCAACAACTAACCACATCCTACCACTATCACCTGCTTCATTGGCAAAGAAATTGTGGCCCACTTTTGGTGACCCAAACGTCTCATCACAGATGGCGGCTCTGAACTTGTTGGACATGTAATGAAGGCATACTGCACCAAGAACGCACTCCAACGTATAGTTACAACCTCCTACCATCCACAAGCCAATGGGCGCGTAGAACAGTTAAAGGGCTCACTGGTTCAACTGATTGCCAAGCTCTCACAAGAGCACCCCAACACTGAATGGACTGAACACCTGCCTACCACTATTCTTATCTTACAAGCAAGAATCAACAGGAGCATGGGTTTAGCCCCAGCACCCTGGCCTTTGGGACGCCTGACAGGTTGACAGGAGTTAAACAGGGAAAGCTACGGTCCAGAGTTCCCAAAAAGCCTCCCCTAGTAACAACCCCATCCCTGGACCAATGGCGTGCCAAAGCCTAGGAAATTGAACACAAGCAAATTAAAGGAGGGACAAAGAACCTCAAAGCCAGGTACGCTGTAGGTGACCCCGTCTACACCCTCAACCCCAATTCTGGCAAGTTGGAGCCCAACCACCTAGGGCCCTTCAAGATAGCTGCTGTCTATGACAATCATACCTATTAACTCAAAGATGCCCAAGGGAATACCAAGAAGCTTCATCACAATTGCTTGCGCCCATGCTGCACTATCCCCACACAAAGGCTGTTTGTGCAGACCTTCCCAGACCCTCTGCAGACTCTGGTCTTAGTGTCTGACAACAAGCAGGGGGCAAGGAGGGTGTTGCAACTGAGTTTCCAGACTTGCCTGCTAACATATCTTACAATACATAGGGGGCACTCAATGAGTCTCCCCTTGACATATCTAACAACATGGACCAATCTGATGGGAATATCAAATAGCAGGTACTTCATCCTAATTAGGAGCGCTAAAAATTTGACTTGCTGATCCCCGCACAAGTTATTCCTTGGCTTCAAACCTTACACGGACTTCCCACTATACCACCCCCTTGTGGCCTTGTGGCTTTCCCCATATGGTATATTAATCACAATATTCTTCATTACACAGTACCTTATTCTTATTATTCTGTCCTTTCTATTGTACAGTTGTCTTCCCCAATTCCAAACACTGAATCCTCATTGGTTCTGTTGCAACAGGAAGGGGCATTAGGTGACTTAGGGCAAGGTACTGCTGGACCAGTGGGTAATGTCCACCATAGGATGGGTGCTAACCTGATAATGTAGGATAGATTGCCCAAGTAAAGACCAGTCCCCAGAGTTTGGCACTATAAATTCCACCAATCCTGTCAAAGTAATATATAGTGCTCCATATAGCTGGGGGATGTGGTCTCAGCAGTGGGGTAGGTTCCATTGGGTGGTCAGTGTAAATTCAACCCCCTTTAGCCTTGGATAGGACAATCTTCCTGTGCCGCTCAAAGAAATCTGTTCAGAAGCCAACCAAGCCCCTTAATTCCCTTGAGGATTTAGCCCATTTAATTGATGAGAGTTTATTATTGGAATACCCTTCCCAGGTGCTAAATACCAATGTGATGAACTCAGTTCCCACTTGGATAAATCTCTGATTAATTTGGACTACCTTTTGGCTTAGGCCTGTCCACACTTGAAATTAATTAAGTTGAATTATTCAGGTTGCGCTACAGTAGTTTTAAAAGTTATGGCAACAACCAAAAATACCTCAGATTTAAACAAAATGATTTCAGATTTGAATAAAATCCAAGTTGCACGAGATTTAGGATTCAGTTAATTTATAAAATTTCAGTTAATAAATGAACTGACAAACAAAAAACAAAATTCACTAGTCCATCATACAAAATTATATCAAACATCAAGCTGTGTAGTTCAAACCACAAACAAAATGAACTGACACAACAAGTGAAATATATGGATGCTGTTCCGGAGTATATTATAATCCAATCAGGATTCATATGAGGCACCAACAGAAGGACTAAAATGAAAAGAAATTTGAGCAATCTAGAAGCAAGATTCCACAAGCACAAAACAAAATGAACTCACACAAGATGTGTAGTATGAGCAGCCTAAAATAGAAAAATAACAGTTTAACAGCCAATCAACAGCTATCCAATTTAGGAACAGAGGCATTTTATTCATTTTCATGGCTCCAGATTTGTATGGAATGGTTTTGAGAACCTTCCAAATATGGACTCAAGATTAATAAAAAAATTATTAAATTTTAAAATTTCTACTTTTAGTGATTTTATCCTAGGTTTTTTTACAGTGGTTTTTACTAGCAATATCTTTGACAGCACAAGCAGCCAAGCCAAGCCAGCAGCAGCCAAGCCAGCTTCAATGGAGGCAAGGCTCAGAACGTGGAGGCAGCTGTTTACACCCAAGCCTTTGAGGCAGGTAACAAGTAAGCTGACCTGTACCTGACCACCAACCCCTATGACTTTGACTTGTTAAGTAGTCACATAGTGTCTAGCTCTTCCCCTGCTCCCATACACACCCCTGCACAAGCTGCCCATCAACCAACCAATCAGGATGGCAACCTTGATTTGAAACAACCTCCTGCCACCATCCAACCTGCCCCCCTACAGCCAATCAGGCTTCAGCTCCCGCGGCCCAGCGCCCCAAGCAATGAATCATCACCGCCCAAATTCTTCAGGAAATTGTGGCACTGAACCTGCAGGATCTGTCCTGGGATCAGATAGCCAGCCAATTAAAATTCACCTGGGTTACTGTCATGCGAGAATTTAACAACCTGATGAACAGGGGGAATCTGATTGGGACAGCCAAAAAGCCCAAGAAGGCCCCCAAGTCACAAATATCTGAGGCATACCCAATCATGCTTGACCTCCTCCAGCAGGATCCCAAGCTTCCATTGACCCAGGTCCAGAAGCAACTTGCACATCATAGCATTTGGGTGTCTGAGAGCATGGTGCAGCTCTGGATGTATGGGAAGGTGACTTTCATACAGGTTCTTACCAATTTTGCCAGCAACCAATGGGATGGCACTGAGGATTCCCTGTATGACACCGCCATCAAATCAACCCTGGTCTGATGCCTGACTAGTCTAACTGATGATGTCATGTTCATCTCCTATTACAAGCTATCAATAGCTTTTGATGATTTTGGCAAGCAAAGAAAAGCTGCTGCCAAGCATAGAAGGAAGAAGGTCAAGAAGGGGACGTTCATTGGTGCATTTCTGGCTGTTTCAGCCAAGAGTTTTGTTTACTATCAAATAAACCAAGATTTCATTGATGGCTACTCATAAAGCCATATCCTTGGTGGATTCCTCAACTCCTGGGATGGCTTGAATTCCAAGTATTGGGTTTTCTTGAGCCACCAGATGGAGAGTAGCTCCACTGCCCTTGAGGCCATCCAGGGACGCGGGCACCAGGCCTCAGTCTACCCCGCCAGCCATGCAGACGTCCATCTGGCTGATGTTGTCTTCTTCAACATGGGATCCACATTATGAGAGCGCCACCCTCAGGCTTTCAACAACCTCTATCTTGGGGTCCTTGACCACAATTTTCTCTTTGGCCGCCAGATGGTGGCTGACTTATTTGCGCAAATGGTTTTCCATGTGAATATGGGCAACCAATCACGTAAGGATAAGCACCTTCCACCTCAGGCCACTGCCACCTACCAGCCAATCCAGCCAATGACCAATGAGGAATACACAAGCGTTATATGGCAGCCATCACAAAAATCCTCCTGCCTCTACCCCCATCACCAACACCCCTCACCTGCAAGCCCAACCCACCCAATCCCAGACCCCCCAGGCCAGCACTGCCTCTACGTTTTCCTTCCCGCGCTATTCTGCCTCTTAGGCATCACTCTCCTCCGCCCCAATAAACCCCTATCACTGAAAATTTTCCATTTATATTATCTTTTTTTTGAATTTCAATTGTTCATGTTCTCATTGTTTATAGTTGGTTTTATTCTTTATGTTTAGCTTTTTTCTATAAAATCATTTATTTACTATGCCATGTATCTAGATCCAGAACACAGTTATTTTTAGCACTTAAACACAGCCCCTTGTGAAAATATTAAAAACAATTTGGTGATCAGCTAGATTTGAATTAGAAAATTATAGTGTTAACTGTTTTTAGATAAAGCTGTTACTGATCCAAATTCAAAACCTTAATGATAAACTTTAAGCCAATCAGTTGCTGAGTGATAAAGTGATTGTTGTGACATAAAGGGTCATTCAATAATTCTTTGATGCATGTGCGCTAATTAATATGATTGGCTGGATGTTTTGCTATTGTGCGCCATTGCTGCTGTGGCAAGTTGTTGATGGACTAGTGCCCAATCAGCTGCTGGGTTAGCACTAGTTCATCAACAACTTGCCACAGCGGCAATGGCGTACAATGGCAAAACATCCAGCCAATCATATTAATTAGCACACATGCATCAAAGAATTATTGAATGACCCTTTATTTCACAACAATCACTTTATCACTCAGCAACTGATTGGCTTAAAGTTTATCATTAAGGTTTTGAATTTGGATCAGTAACAACTTTATCTAAAAACAGTTAACACTATAATTTTCTAATTCAAATTTAGCTGATCATCAAATTGTTGTTAATATTTTCACAAGGGGCTATGTCAAGCGGCAAAAATAATATGGTAATCAAGGAAACAATGCCAATACAAAGCAAACAACACATATTAAGATGAGTGTAAAACATATACAAAATGGGTAAAAAGATGAAATAATGTAGTAAATGGGAAACAAAAAGGAGAAAACAAAGAGGCAACAGTATCAAAATAATACAGAATTTATTGGGGCAAAAGCTATAAAAACATATAAAAAGGTTAGTAAAAAATCAATTAGAGAATTGGAGAAGCTTCTGAAGGATCTCAACTTGGCAATTTCCAAAATCAAAGACATCAACCGCAAGGTCAAAGCCAAAGTTAAGTCCGTGGTCCTCACTGGGGACAAAATTGACAAGGTGTCCGCAAAGGCCCTAATGAAAAAAATGCCAGACATCCCTGAGAAGACCATTGAGCGTCTTCTTAACATCCAGAAGGCGGTGGTTGAGGGCCTGCAATTTAAGACATACAATCTTTCTGCGCTGTCCATCTGGGTTGACAACCTGGAGATGTATGAACATCTCAAACCTGCCAAGCGTGCCAGAACAGAGGATACTGAATTGCCAGTGCAATTGCTTGCGCCAAGAATGGCCAAGCCTGCTGAAGCAGCCAGCAAGGAAGAAACACATGAAGGTAACATAAAAATAAAATAATTAAAAATTTACAAATACTTACCTGTTTTTTAGAGAACATAGACAGTGAACTCTGCCAAGTCCTGGTCCCTTTTGTCCCTGCCACATTCTACGCCAACTACGCCACTCATGTGGCCAAGCAATTGTATCTGTTCCCCCTGTTGTGCAGGAGCTGGAGGACCGCATCTACAGGTCCTTTCCTATTTCCAGGGAGGCATTGGCTGAGCTTTTGTATGGTGAGGGGGCATCTGAGTGGGCAGTTACTGCCTACAAGGATGCCCAACTGGTCCGCCTGGACTCAGTAGACCTCAATGGAGTTTACTGTGTAAACTCCATTGAGCTTGTTTGAGACGTCCTGGCAATGCTCCCATTCAATAATGTACCAGAGATGGGTCAGGCTCATGCAGCTGCTTGCTTCTGCTTCCCGGTGGTGCACACTCTATCTTATCTTCTGGACAACTTTGGGTGCGCGGTGAGGAAATTGGCTGTTGCAGACGCAACAGCTATCAAGAAAACTAAGATCCTCCTGGCAGACTTTGGGCTAGCCTTGAGTGCAGATGAGACAGGGCTCCCCTTGGCAATGGATCTTACCTTTGCAAAGACCAGGCACAATAAGAATATCAGTGTGATTTATAATAAATTATGTGGGTTTACAGAAGCCTTTGCTGGGCAAAGGCTTCACTTGGTGGTTTACCTTGGGTATCCTTTCTTCTTTGGTATGAGTGCCAGCATGGAGGATCTAGATGGGGTCCTTCTAGAAATTGACAAGGCCAGCTTGCACTTGACAGGAAGAAGGTCCCCCCAGGTACAACTCAGTGGACCATGTGATACAAGATGCCCTGGTCCTGGCAGGGATTTACAGGTTTGCAGCCCTGCCCAAAAAGCTGCTCCTCCATTTGCACTTAACCCTACTCCCCTTCGCCAGCAGGCTGGAGTTTTTTAATAAAGGCATATCCACTGTCCACATTGTAGCTATGGATGTTTTGCGCCACCTCCATTGTGGGGTGGGTACATACAGAAGAGCTCACTATAGGCGTTTGTAATAAATTCTCTCTTCTAATAAACATCTTTATACTCTACAATATTTTTATCATAATAAAATTTTCTAATTATTATTTTAGCAAATATGATTTGCAGAATATATCCCAGAGAAGGTCTTAATAAAAGCATTATAATATATTTCAATAAAATCTACTTCTGATTTGTACACATTACAATTAATTTTTTTTGATTATTATATTTATTTTCCAAAAGTGATATTAATCTGTTTGCGTAATCCAGTATCAAGCGTTTGGGATACCCTTATATGACACAATAAAAAATGATTATAAATAAATAAATTACTAACCTTCATTGATGGTCCTGCTGAATGTGATTGTGGGCTTAGTAAAATATAAATATAAAGTGATAATTAATAAATATTGAATAGTAAATTAGAGAATATAAAAAAGAATTGGACACACTAAGCCTTTAATTGATTGGGTGTTTGGCTAGGCATGCAGGGATAAACAAATCAGCGTGGCCATAGAATTTGGCCATAGTCTCAGCTGGGAGGGTGTGGATCCCAGCCTGCAGCAAATTAAAGAGGTCCTTGGTCCCAGTTGGGGTTCCTTGCTTGACAACTTTCTTGAGCCACCCAAAGACTTTCTCAATGAGATTTAGGAATGGCAAATGAGCAGGGAGGAAGATAAGGTGCAAATTTGCTGTGGCCAGTTGCTGGGGGCCCACTGCGCTGTTGGTGTCAATCATTGGGAATTCCTTGAGAATGTCAGCCACTTTGTGAAGACCAACATTGCCCATCACAATGACATTGGTGAAGCCAGGGCTTGTGCTTCTCAGGTGCTCCTGGACCAATTGGAGAAATGATAGAAAGGTATGGCTGTTCTGGGAGCCTAGTATCATTTGATAGAGCTCAACCCCCTTTGGACCAAGGAGAGCCACCATTGAGTAGGCTGTGGCGCAGACTGCAGCATGCCAAGCTACTCTGTCATTTGAGCCTTTGGAGACATACCCATACTCATTGCGCATAGACAAGGCAAATGCTGATTTGTCAATATAGTAAAATTTGACCATCCCCTTGGCTTTGAGGGCAGTGTACGCCTCTGTGTAGTTTTTCTGGGTCTCAATGTTGGTTGGTCTACTTCTATTATAGGGAGATGCCTTGAACTTTTTCCAGGAAAAGCACATTCCCTTGACCAGATGGTAGTAAAGGGAAATTGACGCCTCAATCCCAAAAGTAGATCTGACCATGGCCTGTATATTTGCCAGTTCAAGATGACAATCCTGGGATATCCACTGGCAGATTGCCTGTTTGTGCTCCTTTGTGAGCATGGTTGACACGCACAAGGATTTTTCCGTGGCAATGACTTGGCCAGTATTGATAAACTTGTTGAATGTCTTGGAAGCGTACTTGGGATCCACTCCCAACAATGGCTGCAGCTGCCTTGTAATTGCCTGATTTATGCATTAGCTTAAGCAGAATGATGCATTTGATATCAGGAATACGCTTCTGAGCGGGCTTTGTGGGTTCAGACAAGACAGGATTTTGATTGATGACAGGCTTGCAAGGCATGGGCACCTTGGTGTAAAACGCAGCAACTTTCTTTAACACTAACTGCCCCTCTGAGGTTCTATAGAACTTGGGCTCCTTGTCATCCTCCTGATTGCCATCATTGACATAGGGCTTATAGATAGTATCAAGTACAGGCTACACCTTCTTCAGCATGGCTGACAGGACTAAATCTTGCCGGTACACAACGTCAAACACATACAAAGTAAGCTCTACCTCCTTGTTTCTAACTTTCTTTGTAGTGGTGACTTTGGTGGGCTTCTGGGTCAGCTTTGGGACCCAAGGGTTGATGCTACGCACCCTAGCAGCTTGTGCTCCTTGAACTGTCTGTGTCAGTGCAGCGTCACTATGGAACTCTCCTCTCCTGTCTCCTCCTTGAGTAGGCACTTGGGTTGCACTAACTCTATCCTTTGACCCGCAGGGCAACCGCAACTGCGGCACACAACAAGTGTATTGGTACTCTGTTGTTGTGTTCCTTCCATTTTAAAATTTAATAAAATATTAAATAAATTTCAATTAAGCTACTCCCTAATTTTATTTTTTTGCTTTTATATGAATATAGATATTTAATTAGAGTTTTTCCCACCCAATATCCCAATTATAGATTTTTATTTCTTAATCAGTTGTTTTTGGTTTTACAACGCCCATTTTAGAATACCTGAAACAATTTCCACCCATTTTCCCAGATTTTACGCCAAATTAAGCACCCAACACAATTTTTTTTAAATTTATGTTTCAGATCTTGTCTTTTTTTAGATACCTTGGTATCATGTATGATTACAATCCATTGTACATATTATGTGAGTGATTTTGTTTATATAGTGAGTTGCTATTGTGTTTTTTTTGGTTTGAGTTTTGACTCACTGCGCTTGGGTGTATTTTGTCACTAATTCACATAGTAAATATATGTACACCAAAAGTCAACTCACATCATTTTATTTGTGAATCAATGTATTTTGGATTGTATTTTGAATGGTTTTGCTTTGCACGTGAGCTTTGTTGCTATGTTGACTCATTTTGCCCATTAACACCAATAAACCCTGTTAACAGAGTGTATATTTTAACCTGATAGTTGGATTTTGTTCAAATCTGAAATCATTTTGTTTAAATCTGAGGTATTTTTGGTTGTTGCCATAGCTTTTAAAACTACTATGCTGCCAATTCTTTAAATGCCAATCCATCTGGATTAAATGGTGAGCTGTCCCATTCATCTTATCCCAGTCAATAAGAGTCACAGTCAGAAATTATTGTAAAACCCTCCAGCTTGCTGGATCTGCCTGGCAAAATTTCTCTTGAAGCCAATCAAACCCGCGCCCCTGGGTCAGGTGACCCTGAATTTTGAATTCCACCCTTAAAGCAAGACAGGGGACTTTTGTTCCCCTGCTTGCTCATTCTTTCAAATTAAATTTTATACTTTCAAGCTGTTTTTTTGGATTTTAGACCTTTATTTTGGGGCCTCCTTTAATTTACCAAAGCTTTTAGCAAAAGTAGTTACTATTCCTTACCCTTGCCTTTATCCCTGGGTTTATGGTGCCTATTTTGAAGCATCTAGAGTTAAAGTTAGCAATAACATATACACTTACCTCTCCTGCTTTTTAAATTCAAGTTTGAAACCTAAAATAGTTAGTATAATCCTTATATTTACCTACTTTAAGTTTGGTTTTTTCTCTTGTTTGCTCTATTGCCTTTTCTTCCCCTTATACACTTGAAAGCGACTCTTCCTGCTCTCTGTAAGAGTATATAGTTTGATGTTGTTGTCTCTCCAATTTTGGGTTTGTTTTTTGGGTCCCCGCTGTCAGGTGCCCCCTTTTCTTTGCTCTGTTTAAAAAATTGCTGAATATTTAATTTTGCTTTTGGTTCACCTCCCTGTACAAAAAATGTTGATTTACCTCCTAAAATTTGTGACCTTTACCCTGGCTCATGTCTTGGTCATGATTTGGACCACCTCTCCAGACCTTTAGAGTTGTTTTTCATATTCATTATACCATGAGGGGACCAACCCCAATCAGTTCATGCAAATGTTGAGGATATCCCTGGGTGTACTCAGAACATTCTAGCTGTCAGTGAAAATGTGGTAAAGAGTCTCATCTGTGACGGCCTTAAGTATTCTGCTCTCAATCAGGCTTCCTCAGTGTTCCCTACCTTGGGCCCTCCAATGCCCTCCCTCACCATGACTCCTGGTGTTCTGCCCCAAGAGGACAGTTCGGAGGTTGAAGAGCATCCTCCTAAGAGCGCTTCCTGGTTTCTTGGTGGGATGATCCTGATGGGTCTGAATTCTAATTTTCCCTGACTATCTGCTGCATCCTCTCTTTGGACGCCACTTCAAGCGGTCATAACAGTCCTGCATTGGATGGTGTCCTTGTCAGGGATCCAGTCTTGGGCAGCCAGCCTGTTGTTTCCAGGGGTGACCTGGGCCAGGTTTTTTGTGGGAAATGCCCACCACAAGGGGGGAGCTAACTTAAAAAGGTAGGAGACAGACTTTCCCACCCACAACCACAGTCCAGCAGCCAGGATTATAGTGTCAATCACCCCTGTGAGGATGATGTACACAATCACAAACAGCTTGCCAGTATGGTTGGTTGGAAGGTTGGGTGAGGAAGTGGTCATAGGTTTTGGGGTCACGGGCGGTTCCATGGGTAGGTCGTAAGCAGGGAGATAGTTGAATTTCCCTCTGAACAATTTGGGTGTTGAAAATATCCACGGACCTTGTTGGTTGTATCTAACTGCAGATTGTATGCAGGCCAAAGGATTGAGTTTGAGTATCTTTTCCAGGGTGTAGTCCTTGTATTCAGCTTTCAGAGGGTAGTTGGTAAAATGGACGGGTCCAAAGGGTAAACCAGGAGGACAGAAAACTGAAAGTGATGGGACAGGAGGGCCGGGAGATCTCAAACTGAATTGTTAGATAGCAAATACAAAATAAGGCTATAGCTGTGTGAGCCAAAATAACATAACCTTTATTCAAAAATGGCAATAAGGTTTGAGCACAGAATCCATAGGCATATATAGCATCCTGCCTCCAAACTTAGTATTTTCCATAAGGGCTTTATCAAAATATTGGGGAAAATGTGGGTGGGTGGCCAGAAGGCCTGGGTGCAGGAGCAGAAAAATGGCACCTTGGCTGGATGTTCTCTCATTGGTCAGAACTTCCAAATTGGTCACTTGATTTCCTTGATTTTTGGCTGTGGTCACAGGGTTGAGCCCAAAGCCTGGGTTTTTCTTGGCAGTTGAGTTTGATTAGTTACTCAAGAGGGCTTCAAGCTCATGAAGTTCATGGGGGCACTTTCTCTACCTCCATTGGGCAATTCAAGAAACTCCTCCTTGGGAACCATCATAATTGAACCTGTACTGGCATTCTGACTTCTTGACTTAGCAGGGGCTTCAGCTTGCGGGGGCTCAATCTCAGAATAATGTGGGCGGGCTCTTGGTCCATGGGGCCAGCGGCCTGCAGGAATTTGGGTTCAGGGTTCAAATCCTGCCCTTGGGCCTGGGTTTTGAGGGGTAACAAATTGTAAATCCTGACAGTCCTGGCGGATCCTTCCCCCAGGATGGGAGCCAAACTTAGTTAGTTTAGCCCCCCTCTCTCATAGTCAGGTTATGGGGTTAAGGGCAGAGTCATGGGGACAAAGTAGGCAGGCAGATAATTATACTTGTCTTTGAAAAATCTTGAACACCTTGTGTACCACTTTCCTTTGTGTCTTATAGTTTTGGTCTCTCTAGTCCTTACCAAGTGGTTGGCAATGAGTATGTTCTCCAAGTTGAACTCAGAGTAGGCAAAGTTGGGTGGGTATTTGATAAAATGCACAGGTCCAAAGAGGGCTCCAGGGGGACAGTAAAGTGCTGAATATCATGAATAACAAACTCATGTTAGCAATACACATAGAGAAACCCCATTTACAGGATTCAAACCCTGGTCCCTGCAGGCTGCCAGCCCGCAGGCCCAGCTGCCTGCAATTTTTTGGACTTGAATCAGAAATGAGTTTGACTTCAGAGAAATTCCCAAGACTTGCCAATATGGTACCTTGTATGTTGAAGCCCTGTCTCCAGAAGGATCCTGTTAGTCTTTCCAATGAGAATGCTGAACTTAACAATGCTCCTAAAATAACTAGGGCCACTGCTAATGGGGGATTGAAGAAACTTCCCCAAGAACGTGGGCTGCCAGAGGATGACAAATCCTGCGGCTCAAAGAGAGAATTTGAGTTTCCCTGCCCCAGTCCAGTCAATGAGGAATCACTCATACAGGACGCCACCAGGGGTTTACAAATCCTGGTAAATACTACCACCCATCCCAAAGGATTCTGCAAAATTCTTCTATGATAGATGGGCATACTTATACTCTGGGGCCACCAGAAAGTTGCCCATTGCCATTTTTGCAATAAAGTGTTATGAACCTTTGGTTCTTCCAGTCTATACTATACCTGATTTTAGCACTTTTTATTTTTAGACTGATTTCTGCAGCTCTGTCCTCTTTACCAGCTAACCCCAAGAAACAGCGGACAAGCTACCCAAGTTATACCGTCCACCAGAAGCACCCTTTGGCCCGGTACATTTTACAGAATATCACCCAAATCCTTCTTACCCCAAGTTTACATTAGAATAAATTCTAATTTAAAATCCTGAAGCCAATACCAGAGAACCTGAAATTATTGGATCTGAAGGCACTTGGTACACAAAGCAACTTTATTATTCCATGATAAATAAAATCACCTGCCTGTGTACCTATTACCCATGAATCCTCCCCTGACCCTTGTCCCAAACGCCCACAAGAAACAGTGGTCACTGCTGAATCAGCCTTCATCCAACTGCTTAGTGTTTTTATATAACACTCACAGGCCTGGTCAATTCCATGGTGCCCACAAATGGTCCTTGGGCCTTGCTCAGAAAATCTCTCTTCTACATTGTAAAGTTAGCTCCCATCCTGTGATGGGCCCTTTCCACTGGGCCCGCGGGCCACCCACCCATCAGTTCTCCTGAACCTGCCACAGGATGACTCCATGAAACTACCCAAGTAGTCCTCATAGGTTTGGGGTATCAAATAATCTTTTAAATGTATAGAGTGGCAACAAGATAGGCAATAAGACATAGGATATTATACAGGCTGAGTACAGAGCAACAAATTATGTGTCTTTGTCAGGATACCAAATCTAGGTGGTGGGCTCACTTGTCTAAGCAGCCAACATAGGTTGTTGGGAGGAGGATAATGCCCAGCATAGGAGGGGTGCTAACTTAAAGAGATAAGAGGCTGAACAGCCTTCCAAGGCCCAGGATCCAGTGATAGGCACCATGGTGTCAACCAAACCTGCAAGAGTTATGTGGGCTATGAATGTATATTGGTTGGAAGAAAGAGATGACAGATCCTTGGCTGGGAACAAGTGGTCAGGTTTGGGAGTGGAAGGTGTTTCTGTTTTTGTTTAGTAGGCTGGAAGATGGTTACATATTTCACAGAAAATTGCATCAGGATGCTCAAATCAAGCTCAACCATGATAGCTTTCCATGGGGTTCTCAATTGAGCCAGACAGTCAAAATGGAGTATATTATCATAGTAAACTCCTTGAACTCTGGCTTGAGAATATAATCAGAGAAACGTTCTGAGCTGTAAGTGCACCTGCAGGACAATAAAAAACAGCCCAGGTATCAGGTTCCTCTTCAGGTAGGCAATCTGAAGGCCAAGTTTTTCTGTTGGTACAGTAGTAAAGTAAAAAATAACCAAAACTAAATACATAAATAATTGGTAGAACCAAGGTCCCATAGTATCATTTATTTCAAAATTGTGATACTGATTTCCAGGACAACTTTTGTGTTTAAATAACAATCTGTTTGCTAAGTTCTGCTTGACTCTATTCACATGTGAACTGAGTTTTTCTCAGTTCAACTGGGCTGGGAGTTCCAGAGTCATGGTACACCTCATGATGTGCTATAACTTCTTTTAAAATGATCTTATTCTGATGTAAAGTTGACAGTCTGAAGATAGCTCCTTCATTCTCTGTCATTTTCCCTTCATTCACAGCTTCTGATTCATTGGCAGGTGCCATTTGGGATGCTTCTAATTAAGTGAGTCAGATAAACTCTGGTGCAGCCTCTTGACTATTAGCTGACTACAAAAAACACAGTCTGACAACCCCAACTTTTGCCCATTCATCAGTACTAGATTCAAGATTTGACCATTCAGTCTGTGCAACAACTTCCAGTAGCCTTTCAGCTATGTCAGGAATGAAAGCGTGTTAATTGAGTGCTCTCAGTAGTCTAGATTAATTCTCATTAATAACTATCTCAAAGACCTTTTTTCAAGTTGAGATTCATCAGTAGATTTTATCTGAAAACTATCATTATTAATTAGTTTTGAGCTTTTAGTTGTAAAACCTAGCTGTATAGACACAACAGAACTTACTTTCTACAATGGATTAAGGAAAATAGATAGCAAGCTTGGATAGAACTTCAATGATAGATTAAGATATCAAATATTTAAAGGGACTTTATTTATAGTATCTCTCCCTGTGCAAAGCTTTTCAAGTGGGAGTGAAAGCAGAGAATGGATAATCTCAAAGTCTGGATGATGAATACTGAAATCAGGCAATTGTAATATAGTCAAACCTTTATTCTTCTACTATCTGGGTCTGGATTGCCAATTCCTGGTTATGGCCAATGGATTACTATAAGTAGGGAAAATAGGCCTAGATCTCCTAAAGGTCTCATTTTAGACTGGTTAGTTAGGTTTGGAAAGAGTCTGGCCCAAACCATGTAGTCTGGGTCCTGGATCCCCATTGGTTAGTGCCAGGATTGATGGCCAAGGTTTGGGTTTTATTCCTGAAATGTTCAGGGCTGAATGACCTGCCCTATATTTTTATCCACAAATTCCAGGACCTATCTGATTGGTTCCTCCCTTGTGTGGATTGTACATTAATGAACTTGAAGTCCATTAATTACAAGGTCTTGAGTTCCAGTTGGTTTTGTGCACAAGGTGTTCTCTTAACAGATACTCATTCATTATTAAATGATGCTCAAAATACAAAGTACTTTAAAATGAGGGGTTGATTAATAATTTTTCTTTCTTATTTGCTGAGATACACTGGCATGGATGGCATCACTTCATGCAACAGGAGTTCATGCTGGGGGAATTGCTTTTGCTCAATTTAGTTCTTGAGTGGCCTTTTAAGACTGAATTACTTTATTAAGGTAAATTGTAGGCGCTATTGAGAGCTCTTGAATGCAGGTTTGGGCGTTGACATTAATTGATTAAAAGCTGAGATATAATTTTATGAATTACATATCTATGCAACCATGATATTATAATTAATGAAGCAGTGGCATCTCAATCTGGCATTTTGAAATTCTCCCCTTTTGCACTAGACTGTGATTATTTTTTGCTTTGATCCTCATTCAGAGCTATGTCAGGAGTGATCCTGACATCATGTACCACTTTCTTTTGAAACAAATAGTTTCAGTCTCTCTAGTTCTTTCAGGGAATTGTAAATTAATATGTTCTTCAAGTTGAACTTGGAGTAGGAGGGGTTTGGTGTATATTCAGTGAAATGTACTGGTCCAAAGAGTGATCTAGGGGGGAGGGTATGTGTCAGGATTGACTATTATTTTCCCCTTCAAATCTGGGCCCAAGGGTGGGATTTGAACCCTGACCCTGAATCCCTGCAGGCCGCTGGTCCTAGTGACCAAGAGGCTGCCTGCCCACGTTTTCCTGGGGTCAAGCCCCCACAAGCTGAAGCCAAGAATGATGGCCCAAATACTGAAGCAAGCCAAACCAAAGGAATCATTGTACCAAATAAGGGAACAATCAAGGTGCCTAATGGAGGCAACAAAATTTTGACTATTAGCTTCATGAGTTTGAAGGCTACACCAGCGGCTAATTAAGAGTCACCCTCAGGAGAAGGCACAGGCCTGCGGCCCAACCCTATGACCACAACTCTAGAGCAAGATAATAAAGTAACTAATTTGAGATATCTGACCAATGAAAGAACTCCCAGCCTGGGTGCCATTTTTCTGCCTTTGAACCCAAGCACCCAGATCTCCCGGCCTCACATTTCCAAATGCTCTGATGAGCCCCCATGGAAAATATTAAGTTTTGAAGTGGGGTACTATATAGACCCAAGGACTCTGCGCTCTAAACTTATTGCTATTTTTGAATAAAGATGTTGTAACTGAACCAATGAGGATTCAGTTTTTGAGTTGGGGAAGACAACAGTCTAATAAAAAGGACAGGAATATTAAGAATAATGTGTTGTTTATTGCAGAATAATAAAATTAATATACAATATGGGGAAGGCTACAAGGGGGTAGCATAGTGGGGTGTTCCATGTAAGGTTTGAAGCCAAGGAATAACTTGTAAAGGGATCAGCAGGTCAAATTGGTATTGCTCCTAATTAGGAGAAAGTGCCTGCAATTTTGATATTGCCATCAGATTGGTTTATGTTGTTAGATACATTGGCAGGCGAGTCTGAAAAACTGGTTGCAACACCCCCCTTGCCCCCTGTTTGTTGTCAGGCACCAGGATCAGAGTCTTAAGAAGATCTGGGAATGTTTGCACAAACAACCTTTGTGTGGGGATGGCATGGTAGGGGCGCAAGCAATTGTGGTGGAGCCTTGGTGTTCCCTTGGGCATAGTCAAGCTGATAGGTATGATTGAATAGACTGCGGCTATCTTGAAGGGCCCTAGGTGGTTGGGCTCCAACTTGGCAGAATTAAGGTTGAGGATGTAGATGGTGTCACTTATAGCGCATCTGGTTTCAAGGTGTTTGGTCCCTCCTTCAATTTGTTTGTGTTTGATTTCTAGGGCTTTGGCATGCCATTAGTTTAGGGATGGAGTTGTCAACAGGGGGCTTTCTGGGAACTGTAGACTGTAACTTCCCCTGTTCAACTCCTGTCAGACTGTCAGGCGTTCCAAAGACCAAAGCGCTGGGACTGAACCCAGTACCTCTGCTGATTCTTTCTTGTAAAATAAGTAGAGTGGTGGGCAAGTGTTCAGTCCATGCAGTATTAGGATGTTCCTGTGAGAGCTTGGCAATCAGTTGAACCAGGGAGCCATTTAACTGCTCTACGCGTCCATTGAATTGCAGATGATAGGGAGTGGTGACTATCTGTTGGAGGGCATTCTTGGCGCATTAGGCCTTTATGACCTGCCCAACAAGTTCAGGGCCACCATCTGTGATGAGGCGCTTGGGCTGCCCAAAGCGGGCCACAATTTCCTTGCCAATGAAGTAGGTGATGGCAGTGACAGTGTGGTTAGTTGTTGCCCAGGCCACTGGCCAACAATTGAAGTAGTCAATGGCAGTTATGATATATTTCTTCCCCAGTCTGTCTTCAGGGAGGGGCCCAATAGCATCAAGGGCCCACCTTTTGAAGGGTTTCATGGCCTTGATGGGCAGGACAGACTTAGGGGGTGCAGGTTTAGACGTATTCTTTTTGCACAGCACGCATGTTCCAAAGAGATCCAAAATGTTTTGACGCATACGCGGCCACCAACCCTTCTGTTTCATAATCTCAAAGAGGTTGTGCCCTCTGATGTGACCCAAGGTGCGGTGGTAATGCAATATTGTGTTGCCTTGTTGTGTGGTGGGAATGTAAGGCGTCTTCTCACCTGTCTCCACCTGGCAGCAGACATTGCCAGAATCAGTGGTGAACTGGCTTTTGTTGTCCTTCAACTTGGAGATGGTTACTGAGTTAAGGCCTTTGTAACAAGTTGCTTCAGGGAAAAGGTACAGCATTAGTCAATCTGGATCCAAGCTATCATCCCTGGTGATAGACACTATTTAGAGACGTGTGAGGGTGTCAGCTGTGATAAGTTCCTTCTCTGGCTTATACTCAATGCGCAGCTGGTAGGGGGATAGACACTTGACCCAGCCAGCTTGGCGGTGTGTCAAGTGGGACTGCATGTTGAAGTATTGGAGTGACTTGTGGTCTGTCAGGACGCAGGGTGAAAAAGTAGTCCCTTCCAGGTAACAGCGCCATTTCTCAATGCAGTGCACAATTGCGGCCAACTCTTTATCATGTATAGGGTAACATTGTTCTGATGCAGTAAGTTTCCTGGACTTGTATGCCACAGGGAGGAAGACGCCTTTGTTGGTTTCCACCTGTAGTACGCCCCCTATGGCCCTGTCAGATGTGTCAGTCTCAAGTTTTTACTGGTGGTTCCAATTGCGGAACTGCAATATGGCCGCAGTTGTAAGTCTTTGCTTCAATGTATCAAAGACTTGGTCTCTGACAGGAGTCCAATGGAAGCACTGTTTAGTGTTTAGGAGCTCAGTGAGAGGTGCAATTAGTTTTCCACAATTGAGAATAAACTTGCGCACATAGGTAAACATACCTAAGAAGATATGCACCTGACCCACATTGGTGGGAGGTGGCATGCTGGTGATTGCCTTGATTTTGGCAGGGTTAGGATTTATCCCTTGGGCAGAGATGGTGTGCTCAAGGAACAGCAGCTCTAACTTGAGGATCTCACATTTGAAGGGTTTATCTTTTAGAAGATTTTTTTAAAGGGTGTCAAGGACAGCACAGAAGTGTTGGAGGTGTGTGGTTTGTTATCAAGTGAAGACAATAATTTCATCAAGGTACACAACCACACATTTTCCAATCAGTTCCTCAAATTCTTTGTTAATCAACATGGCAAAGGTTTAAGGAGTGTTGGTAATTTCAAAGTTCATGACACAACACTCAAACAACCTGTAGCGTGTGCAGAAGGCAAGTTTGCTTCATCCCCTGGTGCAATGCATCCTGGTTGTACCCTGCGGTGAGATCAATATTGCTAAAGAACTTTGCACCCACAAGTGTGTCAAACAGGTTGTCAATCAACAGCAGGGGGTACTTACTCTTAACTGTCACCTCATTTAGGGCGCAGTAATCTTTGATCAGGCAAAGTGAGCCGTCCTTCTTGGCTACAAAGAAGACAGCCACCCCGTATAGAGAGAAAGGGGAAAATGAAGCCCTTATCAAGCGCATCCACAAGGTGCTGGCAGAGGGTCTCATCTTATTTTGGTGTAAGACAATATGAGGGACGTGCTTTGGGTAACAACCCTTGAAGTTGTACAGCATGCGGAATCTCTCAGGGAGGAGGTAGTTGGTCCAGTGTTTCACTGAATACATCCTTATTTCCTTGAGGTTTATGGCAAGCGCTGGTGGAAGTGAAGTGGTCAAGGGAGGGGCTACAGGTGGTTCAGCAAAGATAACTTCAACTGAGCATTGATTAAAGTCTAGTTCCCCCCTTGAAATTGTACAAGCCTGTTTCAGTTATTCTTAAAAAGACAGTATTGTGGAGTAACTTGCTCATCTCAACAGGATGGATCTGGAAGCCCACCCCATTTCTATTAAGGGTGATAACAGATGTATCCCAGTTGATGTAGGGACAATTTTTCCAAAGCCAGTCAAGGCCAGCAATTACATTGTGGCTGAGCCCTGCCATTATTGGCCCAGAGATCTTAACCTGGATGTTCCCCATTCTCACAGAGAAGAGTACTGCTCATGGGTAATTGCAACTCTACAGGAGTCAGCCACTTGTACTGCCTTGAATCTGCTAGGCACTTGGTCTAATTGTTGCAAGTCAGCAAACCCCTGGTCAACCATAGTGTGGTTGGCCCTGGTATCTACCAGTATTTTTTGGGTGTTCCCACAGAAACAGAAGGGATAGGCTAAGTGGGTTACTTTTTTTGAGAGTGGCTTGCTTGTATTAAGGGGTTGTCACTGTGGACTTGGAAGACATCCAGGGTTTTGACTTCATGGATGTTGTAGTCACAGGGGGTTTTTGCAAGCAGGGATTGAGAGGATGAGTCAGGTGGGGTCGTAGGGCCTCTTGTTGCTACAACCCCCAGGCTTTTCCCTTATCCTCAATCTGAGCTAGCTGGAGCTCCCCATTGAGGGAGCGTTTAGTCAATTATCCTGCTGACGGGGCTGACGGAAGCCCACTTGATTGTGGCCACCACCAAGTGTTATACAAGGTTGGGACAGGGCATCACTGGTACAGCAGAAGCTCATTAAAGCCTGGTTGTTAGCCTCCACAATGGCCTTGTAGAAGTCATTGATGGAGCTGCAGCAACCTACAGGGACCCACTTACAGATATGGGGTTTTAACCCATTGATGATGAGGGTGAGTAACATTGCATTTCTGTCAGTCACGGCTTTGGGGGCGGCAGCAAGAGCTTGTTGCCAGGCAGCAAGGTACTCAGGAACGGACCAAGTTTGTTTGATTGCTATAAGAGGAGTTCCCACAACAATGGGGGAGAAGGTTATGTTGTAGCAGGACTTTGCGGTGTCTTGGAATGCCGCCCAGGTAACGTTGAGTTCCTGACTGGCCCAGTAGGTGAATCACACAGCAGCAGGCCCCGTGAGGCAACCAGAAGCAGTGGCAACCCACATGGGCTCAGGAACCTGACAAATACAGAGGCGGGCTTTAGTAGATTGGAGCCAACTGACAATGTTGGCTCCTTCAACCTCTCCCGCAAAGGATTCTAGCTGAAGGTTGATCATGCATCATGACAGGTCTGACTGGGGCAGGTGACGCTGGTGTCACGCTGCCTGAGGCAGAGCCAATTAAACACACTTGTGAGGACTATCTGGTCTTGATAGATGATATACCTGTCAGGTATGTCCCCCTTGGGGATTGATAGGAAAGTTTCTTGTTTGGGAGTAGCCATACAGCCCGTACTCTGTCCTTTCTTAGGGTGAATTTTTCTTTTAGGTAGGTCTTGAACCTACTGCTGCTACCACTGTTGCAATTGAACCAATGAGGATTCAGTATTTGAGTTGGGGAAGACAACAGTCCAATAAAAAGGACAGGAATAGTAAGATAAGGTGTTGTTTATTGAAGAATAATACAATTAATATACAATATGGGAAAGCCATCAGGCCACAACGGGGTGGCATGGTGGCACACTCCATGTAAAGATTGAAGCCAAGTAATTACTTGTGCTGGATCAGCAGGTTGAATTGGCAACGCTCCTAATTAGGAAGAAGTGCCCACAATTCAATATTGCTATCAGAATAGCCCATGTTGCTATATACATCAAGGGGCAACTTGTTAAGCACCCCCTGTGTATTGTTAGATATGTTGGCAGGCAAGTCTGGAAACTCAGTTGCAACAAAGGTTATGTTATTTTGGCTTACACAGCTACTGCCTTATTTTGTCTTTGCCATCTAAAAAATCAATAAAAGATAATCCATCCCTCCTGCTCCTCTGCCGGCAGATTCATGTCCTCCAGGAGCTCCCTTTGCCCCCATCCACTTCACAGAATACCCTTTGAAACCTGAATATAAGGACTACACCTGGAAA
Organism: Entomophthora muscae; assembly: GCA_014839935.2. NCBI lineage: Eukaryota > Fungi > Entomophthoromycota > Entomophthoromycetes > Entomophthorales > Entomophthoraceae > Entomophthora > Entomophthora muscae. The sequence continues at coordinate 54,973 of QTSX02007152.1, read as the reverse complement.
ATATACTTGAACTAGATCCTTTGGCCTGCATACAATCTGCATTTAAATACAACTGTCAAGACCCCTGGATATTATCAACACCCAATTTGTTTAGAGGAAAATTCAACTACTGCCTGCCTACAAAGTCCACATGGAACTGCCTGTGACCCCCAAGCCAATGCCTGCCTTTTCACCCAACCTCCTGACCAATCACACTGGAAAGCTGTTTAGGATTGTATACATCACTCTCACAGGGGTGATTGACACTATAATCCCGGCCTGCTGGCCCATGGTACTTGATGGGAAAGTCCTTCTCCTACCTCTTTAAGTTAGCTCCTCTCTTGTGGTGGGCTTTACCCGCAAAAACCTGGCCCAAGTGATTCCCAAAACAGACAGGCTGGCCGCCCAAGACTGGATCCCTGACAGTATGGCAAGTGAAGTAAGTCAGTGGGTTAGTCTCTAGAGCAGGCTGTTGCCTTGTTGTTTACTTGACTAGGGTTGAGATGAAATATTGCTAAAACTAAATAGGATAGGATTTTCTGTAACCAAAGGTTCATAAATTCTTTATTATCAAATTTTTTGATATGGTCACTCCCATACCGCTTGGGTTTTGCCATATAGTTTTGCTTCTTCAATTTTTGTGGGCTTCAGGTCTTCAATAAATTTGATGATGAGGTGTGGGCATCAAGGCAGGGCTTCAAGGGTGTCAAGTTCTGGTTTGACTAGCTCTGGTAAACAGAAGTGGTGATGCTTCATTCCACTTGTTGTGAATACCGCTATTCACTATGTGTTGATTTTGCCTTTGGGGGGCCATTTTGAAGATGAGTCTCTTGCTTTTGCTTTTGCCTCTCAAAATGAGTTGATGACTGAATCAGGAAATACAATTGTTTGGTTTCTTGACTCTGCGTAACTCACTTGCCCCACTCATGCTGATGACCTGTGATCCTACTGTCCTGGTAGTGTTTTGTGGTATTCCTAATCACTATATATACCATTTCATATTCACCAATAAAAATTAAGTTCTATTCACATTTTTGCCTTTGTATCTTCAATACTTCCGCGCCTCTCTCTAGCCACAACTAGTAGAGATTATTCTTCCAGGTCCGCAAGGTAAATGCATAGCCTTCCCTGTCATCTAACTAAGACTTAGTACAAATTTAATCCTAAGGTTGGGATTTCCTGTTGTGTGTCTGTGCTGCGCCTCAGAACACAACAAAAATGGTGCTCACTACAGGGGCTGTAAGCCCCTTGGTTACCCCTTTTGCATCCATGTTTTCAGGTCCTTTGCCTCTGCCTATACAAGAGCGGACTTCACCTGAAATTACTAGCCCTTCTATTAAGGAAGATATTGCCAACCCACCTATTTTTCCTACTGTACTGAACCTTGGGAATGATCCCTGCCTAGTTGCTTACGCCATGGGTACCCCTGACTTGAAACAAGTCATGGCAGTAGCCCTTGGGATAGCCCGTGAAGGAGCCATCCCTTGCCTTCAGCTGCAGTTCAGTTGGGCTGAATACTACAAATTGATTGTGGCTCCTTGAATTCCTTAGCATCTCCTCTCAGCAGCTGGCTCCGCTGAGCACTTACTATTGTCCTTTGTGCAGCCTGCCTTGGCCCACCATCAGATGGTGTTGGGGATCCACGTCCAGGAAATCTTTTCTTTACAAGCAGCGGTTACTCATCACTGGGACCAGTTTGCTGCCTACCAACAGTGGATCTATTCCCTGTTTTCCTTAGTATCTGACAATCAACGCAACTCTGTTACCTCTCAGACCCGTTTGGTTAATTCTATCAAACAAATGTGCCAGTCCATCCCCAAATATGTCAGGGAGTGTCTACACAAGTTTCATTAGCTAGAACAACCCTGGAAAACTCAAGTCAATTCCACCTTGAACACTTATCTCTCTAACTTCAAACAACTTATGCAGTAGCTCAATGCATTCAGCACGTATTCATTTGAGCAACTACAGCAGGTAGCAGACTTTGCTGCAACAGCCTTAATGACCTCAGTACAGCGTTTGGTCAAGAGAGAGCTGCCACTGCCGCTGCTATAGCCAAACTCCAGAGTCAAGTGAATGAATTATCTACGCCCAAGCCAGATGTTCTGCCATCTCCCTCTTCTGATGACTTTGTGGATAGAGAGCAGAAAATATGGGATGCTATTCAGGAGCTACATACAACTAATTGCTGTCAAGGACGTCCTACTGAGACTCCTCAACCTGACCCCCAGGTGCTTGAGTTGACTGCTCAAGTTTCTGAGCTACAGCAAGAACTTGCTGCTTTATGCAAGATGATGGCAACTGTTTCTAGTCCAATTGGGGTTTTTGACAAAAATGATTGCTGCCCTGGCTTACCAGGAGCCCCTCAAATTCAATGTGCTAGGGAACAATTGCCTTAGTTAACAAGGTGGATAATTTGAAGCAAGATCATACTGAGCTGGATAGATATGTACAAGAGATGAGTGAATTGATTGACTCTGTGAACAACAGGTTTACCCCTTGCTTCTCAGTGGGGCCATCCCTTACCTTTTGACTGGTCAAGCTCTCCACAGTAGTGACCTCCCAAGGTTGATGCCTAGATGTTACTGAACAACAGACCACTCAAGCTATCAATACAGGTACCCGCGCTGTTGAGACCCTGATCACCCTTGAAGAAAGTGTTTGTCAGCTGTGGGCTAGACAACCCCCCTCTGAATCCAAAGCAGAATTTCCCTATGTATAAACATACTTGATAGCAACAATGGTGGTCCAAATCCCAAAGCACTCTTCAAGCCTACCTTTAAGCAAGTCTTCAATCCCAGAACCTCAACCATTGCAGCTTTCCTAACTATCTATGAAACTGCCATGAGACAAGCATCAGACAAGGTTAAGAAGGAACATATTTTGACCTATCTACACCCAACTTGCCAGGAGGTGGTGGTGCCTGAACTACCCACCATTGAGATGTGGGAAGATATGAAACAGCTTCTGATTGATAAGTTTGGTGGTGACCTTAGCCTGGAAGTAAAAAAGGACGCCTTCATTCACATTGCTTTCAAACCTAAGGAGACACTAGCTTAGTTTGCAGACAGATTCTACATGGAAAGACAGCAACTGATATCAAGCAGACAATTGACCGCATATGAAGCTTACATGGCTTGCGCTCAAGCCCTCAAAGCTAACCAGCTTCTGTGTCTTCACTTCAAAACCCATAAAGCTATGCTTTCCTCTATGAAGAGCATAAAGACGCTGTTGCAGGACATGCAGATTACCCATTCTGGAGCAGTTATTAGGGAAAGTTGAGCTGCTTCTAACTCTGTTTTGTCTTCCTGTGGTCCTTGTATTCTTACCATGAACTTGCAAACTCCTCCTTGACGCCAAGGTTGCTACAATTGTGGATAGATAGGTCACTATTCTTGAGTCTGCACCAACCCAAAGGTTGAAGGAGCTGATCTGAAAGAGCAGGCGGGAAAAGAGCAGTCAACCTAGAGACAGAGACGCTCTCAGTTGAAAATTCTTTCCTGTCTCTTTCAATCCCTCCTTTTATTCCTGACTCTGAGCCTGCTGATAATGAGGCTCCTCCTATCCTCCTATTTTTCCACAATATCTCTGACAACTCTGACCTGGATGACTCTGATACAGACAATGCCAATGCATATGGGTACTCTGTCTTGGCTGTTACTGAAACCATTACATTCCCCTATAAATTGTGATCAGTAAAGACTACAACTACCGCTAAGCCTTTGCCTGAAGCCAAAGAAGTTGTCTCTTGCCCTTACCTCACTCAAACTAAGAGGTCCCCTGTGCTAGTGGAGTTGTCAGAAGAAGCTGTTAAGGTTGCTGACGCTTTCTTCAAGAATGTATCTGTTTTGATCCCTCTCCAAACTGTTTATAAGGAGTTCCCAGGAATAAGATGCATGTTTGAGAAGTGGGATAAGGAACTTGCAGAGGCTCAAGATATCTTGGCTGTCCTTCCCCCCTTTGGTTGCACTACCACTTGAGTAGAGATATCCATTCAAAAAGTGAAGATCAAGGCCGTCTTAGACACTGGCTCGCCAGTCAACGTTATCTCCTCCAAGCTTGTGAAGAAACTCAAACTTGCCACTGACCTTAATTACCACCAGTTGTATGGCACAGCTGGGCTGTCTATGACCCACACCATAGGGGCATACTCTGCTCTACCCATGTGGTTTGGAAAGCTTCTTCTAGCTACGCCAGCAGTTGTCTTGGGAAACGAGAGTACAATCTCTTAGTTGGCACTCAGTTCCTTTGGGAATATAATGAGGTAATCAACTTGAAAGATGGTTATCTCTCTATTCTGGGATATGAAGTCCCTCTGATCTTTGAAGAGCTGGTTAAAGTTCCTGGGAAGCGCCTGAAGACATGCACTTTGGAATACCCCACTGGGGTTTTCAACCTCAAATATTGTACCCACTCTTCAAACATGAAATGTCCACCCATGAATTTCCTACGTCTGAGGGGATCCCTCTCCTAGCCACGTCCAATGTCACCATCCCCCCTGGCTCCCAGGTCATCCTAGACTCCCAGATATCATATGAACTACCTGAACAAACCTTCTTGGAGTTGTACTCTCCCCCCTTGTTAGGGTGCAATGAACCTTATCTCTGTCCTGGAATCCTAGATTTCTCCCATAAGGACCCTGTTCAATTGTTGGTAGTGTCAAAACTGCAGGCTTTACCCGTCAGCAAGGTTCCAACCAAGCAGGTTTGTGACCTGCAATCCAATTATCAGGTCACTCAAAGGCAGACTAGGAAGTCAGCTCAAATTACCAAATCCAACAACATGAACAGATAATGATGCTTCATGATGGATATCTTGTTTTGGCGCTTGACTCATTAACAGTATCAAGCCACCCCCCTTCATCATCCAGCCGTGTGATCATCAATCATGTTTCTGTATCCTTGATTCACATGAACTATATAATCACTATCTCATAATAAAGATTATTACCCATCTTCTAAATTTTTCCCCATTCAACTCTGCTAAAACAGCACAGTTACAACATTGGTAGCACAGGTAGGCTCTCCATCCTACCTTATCTTGAAAAATTCCACCTGTTGCCTGCACGCGCCACAGCCAACAATACCTTGACAGAATTATGTCTGGCCTCCTGCCTGACTGGACCCCGTACACTCCTGGTACCGCCATACCCAATGGCTTTGTCCTGTACCAGAACACAGTGATCCTGCTACCTGCCTTCAACGCCATGTCTGCACAAGGTTATTTTTCAGTCTCCCCTCCTGATGCCGCAACCAACCAACAAAAAGCATCATGCCCGCCTACATAGCTCAAAGACTATGAAGCGCCACCTTGGAACCTTTCACCAGGGCCAACAACAACAACGCTGCTGCATGGATTCAGTCTTCTCAGAGCAATATGACTTAAATGGAATCCCACAGTGGTTTTGGATTGCAGAGATTTCCATTTTCCTGAACCATGACGCTGGCACCTGGTGCAAAAAGTGGCGTAAATAGCACACCAACAAAAACAGGGATACCTTTAAGAAAGACTTCCTGGTAAGATTTGTGCTCAAGGATACAGTGCTCATGATCATACGCCAAGTAAAGAACCTGACCTAGACAGGCACCATAAAGGAACTCACCTGCGCCTAAAAAGAACTCAGACTTTGTGCACCATCTAACATGGCCTTTGACACCCCAGCCACACACCTCACGTACTACAACACCCTCAAGTTGCATGTGATGAGACATGTGAACCTGGACCAGGTGACCAACTTGCAAAGCTTGTACTGTGAAGCAGAGAAAGCGGAGCAAACCTCCAACGCACTTCATAAGGCACAAACTGGGAAACAAGAAAGACCCAAGGATTCCCATCCAGGCGGGCGCTCCTCTTGACCACCCCGGGAGGCAACGGGAATAACGCCAACCACAAACCCACAGGTTTTAATGGACATGGAAATGAAAACAATGGCCAGTCAAACCAGACCCATTTCTGTGTCACCGTCACACAAGGCAACCAAGACAAGAGAAAACCCAGGGAGAGCACTAAGCAAGCCAAGCTCTCCCCACACAACTCCTGACTTGCCCAATGATGAGTACTGACCCAAGGACGTGGACCAATGCCCAATGATCCAAGTGCCCTCAGAGGACATGTACTGTACACCATTGCCAGAGATCCCAATAAATTGATATCCTATCATTTTCTACTTTTGCAGTTACACAGGCTCAGCACTCCTGGATTTGGGCGCAGATTGAACCCTGGTCAACAGTATCTTTGTGGATAAGTTTGAGCTGGCCACTAATCCTTTGCAGATTAATGATGTGGTCCTGGCTGACAAACACCATATTACTGTGACAAAGGAAACTGCCCCCTTCTCTGTCATGCTTGAGAACTTCCACTCCACCATTCAAGGTCCTGTCATCAACTTCCTAAAGTTTGACATTGTGCTGGGACTAGACTGGCTGCAAAAGAACAATAATTATGTAGACTGGGCAACCTCAGTGTTGACCATCAAGCGCAAAGGTGTCAACCACCAGATCTACCCTGACTCTGTGGACCAACTGCTACGCAACCACATCTTTGTATGTATCACAGAGACCCAGGACAAAAAGAAAGACCTGAAGTCAATTGACTGGGATTCCTGCCAGTACAAGATCATACACTTCAAAGAACACCAGGATACCTCCATGCCTCAGGACTGCAACATTGTGGCTCGCCATCCAGAAATCTTTAAGGAAGCGCTACCTGGGCTGCCCCCTGAGAAACATATTCAGCACTCTATCCAACTCAAGGGGGGCTGTACCCAAGGCGTGCCCCATCCACAGGCTGACACCAAATGAAGACAACACCTTATGCGCCTACCTCAAGGAGAAATTGGAAAAAGAACTTATCTGCCCCTCCCAGTCTCCCTTTGGGGCTGCCGTGTTCTTTGTGGCCAAGAAGGACGGTACCTTACGTCTGGTCACAGACTACTGCACCCTAAACAAAGTTACAATTAAGAATTGTTACCCACTGCCACTGATTGACAACCTCTTCAAAGCCTTGGAAGGAGCCACAGTCTTCTTCAAGATTGATCTAACTGCAGGTTACAATCAGATTTGTATCAAGGAGGAAGACATTCCCAAAACGGCCCTCTGCACTAAATATTGTTCCTACAAATGTGTGGTACTCAACTTTGGCATGACCAATGCCCCATCCACCTTTGTAACCTTCATAAACAAAGTGTTTGCGCCCCACATAGGCAAGCACACCCTTGTGTACCTAGACAACATCATTGTCTACAGCACCTTGGTGGAACAACACCACAAGGACCTCAATCCAGTCTTTGCTACCTTGGCACAACACAAACTGTTGGCCAAGCCCTCCAAGTGCCAGTTCTTCCGCAAGCAACTACCCTTCCTAGGACACATAGTCTCAAAGGACGGCATCAAACCCAACAGTCAAAAGATACAGGCCATCTGCAAGATGCGCCACCCAAGGATAAGTTGGAACTCCACACCTTCTTGGGAATGTTGGCCTATGTACAACACTTAATACCTGACTGTGGCGTTTCAACTGCCCCCTTATCCGCCATAACAGGCGCCAAGTCCAAGTTTGTGTGGACCCCCCAATTTGACCTCTGTTTTAGACACCTCAAGGAGAAACTCATAATGGCTCTCATCCTACAATACCCCAAACGTGACAGGGAATACCAAATGGAAACTGACGCCTCAGATGCATCCATTAGGGGAGTACTACAAATCAAAAATAATGATAGTGACTTCCTGCCTGTAGCCTATGAATTGCAAAAATTGACAGATGACAAGTGTTGATACCCTATCCACAACAAAGAACTGTTGGCAATTGTGCACTGTCTAGTCAAATGGCGCTGTTACCTAGAACGCCAGGAAGAATTCACAGCATTAACCTATCACAAGTCACTCATTTATTTCAAGACTCAAGAAAATCTGTCACGCTGCCAAGCGCAGTGGATGGAACTGTTGGAGAGATTTAATATGCTCATCCAGTACAAGCCTGGGACTGAGCTTGCCATGGCAGACGCCCTGTCCCGCCTGTATATCTGTGCTTCAAGAGGAGAGAATGGGCTCAACCCAGACTGGCCTCTCTTAGTGCTACAAAAAAAGGACAAGGGTTTCCCTCTGGGTATAACTGACATAACCAAAGAAACAGTCATTGAAAACAAACTACTATTTGCTGACGTGTATGAGACCCTGCACAGAAAAATATCTGACAGTACTACCATTCCTTATATTCCCACGCACCAGCAAGTAGACACCATCCTACGCTATCACAGAGACCTTGGACATACCAGGAGCCAAAACCTATATGATTTCCTCAGGCACAAGGCCTGGTGGCCAACCTTATATTGCAATTCTTAAGGAGTTCTAGACCAGTGAAAGGTATGCAAAAAAATGCCAAAAGTGAAACCCCACCAAAGTCAGTACTCCCAATTTGCACACAACTACCCTTAAAGGTATGTGCTCTTGACATTGTTGGTCCCATGCCAGGAAAACACAATGACAAGAAGTAGATCATCACTGCCATTGACTTTGCTACAAGATGGCCAGTAACTCAATAAGTAAAGGCACACACCGGCAACAACGTACAACAATTAATTGGCAAAGAGATAATAAGCAAGTTTGGAAAGCCAGAACTCCTGATAAACAATGGAGGGAAAGAATTGACCTCCAAAACCACCAACGTATACCTCACAGAAATGGGGTCAAACACACTGTAACAACACAATACCATCCACAGGCCAATAGAAGTGTAGAGAGGATTAATGGTAGCCTTGTGCAAGCCTTAGTCAAACTCACGCCAGGAGACCTGAAGACTGGTATAAGCAGATACCAACTGTACTACTTGTGTGTTGAACCCAAGTGAACAGATCCCCTGGGAAAAGCCCATTTGAACTGGTATACAGCACACAGCCAAATATCATTCAAACATTGACATGACCTAAACTGAAAATTCCAAGTGTATCCTCCACACTCAGACCCTCACGTTGTAAAAGCTAACAGCAAACAAACAGTGAAGGAGAATGAACGTCTACAAAAACCTTTTGTCCCCATCTGCAATAGACATGAGGTTGGGGACAAAGTTTGGGTCATGAATGTTGACAAGAGCAAGCTACAACCCAAGAAAGTGGGGCCAGCAATCATCCTGAAGGTTAACAACAATAACACTTACCTTGTGCAAGGGCTTGGAAAACTTAAGAAAGTTAAGACCCTACACCATGATTGCCTACAAACCTGCAAAGCAAGACAGAAACAGCAAGAAACCGCCCTGCCCGCCACAGAACAGCAACTAGTTCAATACGGCACCTGGGCTCCTGTTAACCTGCCCCCAGAGGAGTCTGACCTTCAGTTGGGGGATTGTCAAAACCACAGGCTTGACCCGTCAGCAAGGTTCTGAGTAAGCAAGTTTGTGACCTGCAATCCAATTATCTGGTCACTCAAAGCCAGACTAGGAAGTCAGCTCAAATTACCAAATCCAATAACTTGAACAGATGATGATCCTTCATGGTAGATACCTTGTTTTGGCGCTTGACTCATTAAAAGGATCAAGCCACCCCCCTTCATCATCCAGCCTTGTGATCACCAATCATGTTCCTGTTATCTTTGACTCACATGAACTATATAATCACTATCTCTCAATAATGATTATTATTCATCTTCTAAATATTTTCCCCGTGTAACTTTGCAAAAATAGCACAGTTACGACAGTAGCCAACCTGACTGCTATCCCCATGACCGTGTCTAGGGGACAGGTTGTTGGATATAGCAAGTTGTTGAGTGCTCCTGATGTCCTGTCTCTTCATCCCTTTGTCATGTTCCAAGATTTTAACCTACCTGAGGATGAACCCCAAGTCCTATCCTTGTTCACTGCGCAAGACTTTCCACAGCTGTCCCTGGTTCAACAGAAAGAGTTGCTAGAGTTGCTAGACTTGCTAGACCAATTTTCCAAAATATTTGCTAAAGACAGTACCAATTATGGGTTAGCTAAAGGTGTTATTCACCAAATTGATAATGGCAACACCCCCTTCTGTGCTAAACCATATTGCCGCAGCCACGTGGAGGACGCCCAGGTATCTAAAGAGCTCAAACAACTGTTGGACGCTGAGCTGCTGGCACATTCCCAAAGTCCTTGGGCATCCCTGCTACTCATCTTAAAGAAGAAAGTAGGAGGTCATTGTATTGTAATGGACTGCCACCATTTGAACACTTTGACCAAGAAGGACTCATACCCCTTGTTGTGTATTGATGATGCTCTCCAACGTCTTGGAGGCTCTAAGTTTTCTCCACAATGCATCTGGCATCTGGATACTGGCAAGTTGACTTATTGCCCAAGGACTGCCAAAAAGCTGCGCTCATTACATCTGAAGGGCTGTTTGAACCTAATTGCATGCCACAGGGACTCTGCAATGCCCCAGCCACCTTCCAAAGAGCCATGGACTCCATCCTCCGCAACTTGAAGCTGTCATGTGTCCTAGTATACTTGGATGATATAACATTTTTCAGTGCTACCTTCACCAATCACCTGGATTGCCTCAAAGAGGTGTTCATAAAGATTTGAGAAGCTGGCCTCAAACTAAAACCTTCCAAGAGCGCTATCTTCAAAGAGTGTCTTAAATTATTGAGCCATGAAGTAACCCAGACAGGGATTTGCCCAATGACTAATAAGGTTGAAGCCATTAAAAAAATGCTTCTGCCCACAACCTGCAAGAGGTAAAAGTCTTTCTAAGGATGATGGGCTACTACAGACAGTTTATCCCTGACTTTGCCAATACTAGTGAACCTCTAGTCCAGCTGTTACGCAATGTCCCTTTCAAATGGACCACTATTCAGCAACAAGCCTTTGAAACCCTTAAGCAAAAACTCAAAGAGGCGCCAATCCTAGTGTATCCTTACTATGATAAGGAGTTCATCCTTACACTGACGCTAGCAATCTTGGTATTGAAGCTATTCTGGCCCAACTAGACAACAAGGGTATAGACCATCCTGTGGCTTACACTTCCTGCGTGCTAAACAAGCATGAGAAGAATTATTAGTGTCACAGAGAAGGAGTGTCTTGCTGTGTTGCATGCAGTCAAACAGTTCCACCACTATGTGTATGGTACCCATTTCACAGTGGTCACTGACCACGCTTTGCTTAAATGATTACAACAACTTAAAGAGCCAGAAGGGCGCGTAGCTAGATGGGCCCTACATCTGCAAGGTTACAACTTCACTGTGCTCCATTGCCCTGGGATTTAACATCAGAACACTGATGGGCTATCCAGAATGCCCATTCTTGCTTTACATCCTGCAGAGGCTAACCGGTTGTATGAACTAATTGGATACCCTTCTTCTTGGGAAAGCAAGACAGAAGAGGTCCAACTGGCCTTGTCCAAGCTATCCAAAGGTACCCTCATACGTGACAATCAGATCTTCAAGGAAGTATGAGATCAATATCTGCCTTATATAAGACCCAGTCTTTGCCTCTTGTTGGTGTTGCAAGCTCATAAAGAGACTGGGCATGGAGGCATTGCCAAGACTTTTGACTGGCTTCAGAAGAATTACTTCTGGGAAAACCTTTGCCTGCTGATCCCAGACGTCATAGCTATTTGCCACAACTGCCAGCTGCAGAGGCCTTGAGCTGCTGCCCACAAATTCAAATTAGTTCCCCCTTGACATACTTTCCATACTGTCAGCATTGACGCAGTAGGTCCTCTCCCCCGTCACGTTCTGGGTGTTGCTTTATCCTGATTTCTGTTGATCACTTCAGCAAATGGGTAGAGGCTTGCCCTACAAAGGACATCACAGCTAAGACAACTGCTGCCTTCCTGTTACAAGATGTTTTCTACTGCCATGGCTGTCCTTAAGTGTTGCTCTCAGATAATGGGACTAACTTCAATGCCAAGCTGGTAACCTCTGTTGTCAAAGCTTTGGGATCTCATCAGTCTTTCTCTGCCCCCTACAACCCTTCTTCCAATGGGGAAGTCAAGCGTGCAAATTCAACACTAGTCTCCATCATGAGAAAGCTTACCTACTCTGACACTGCTAACTGGGACCTATACTTACCTGCTTCTCTTGTTGTATATTCCCTTAGCAAACATTGTGTCACTGGGTACTCCCCTTTTTCTATGCTGTATGGGCAAGAGGCTACTACCCCATTGCTCTTGGGGCCCCCCTGCTTTCCTCTGATAAGGCCATGAATCCTGACAACCACATCAAGGATCTATTCAACTGCATAATTAATATACAGGCCACTGCCTACACTTCTGCATACAAAACTAAGATGCTTGAGCTTTCTCCCAATAATTCTGGACGCTCCCCCTTGCCTGATTTTGATGTTGATGACCGTGTTACTTACTACCAACACAGATTGGGTAGGCGCGCGCATAAATTGGACTCTCTGTGGGTTTGGCCCTTTGGAAGTGACCTTTAAATGAGGGTCTTAATACACTGTAAAGCTCCTCTCCAGTGGTTGTCCCTTTGTTTGAGTGCATGCCAAGTTCCTCTGCAAGTACCACCCCCTAAGGCCAATCTAGGAGAGAGCAATGTTGTGAATACTGCTATTCACCATGTGTCAATTTTGCCTTTGGTGGGCCATTTTGAAGACAAATCATTTGCTTTTGCTTTTGCCTCTCAAAATGAGTTGATGACTGAATCAGGAAATACAATTGTTTAGTTTCTTGATCCTGTGCAGCTCACTTGCCCCACTCATGCTGGTGGTAAGTGATCCATTTGTCCTGGTAGGGTTTTGTGGTATTTCTAACCACTATATATTACATTTCATATTCACCAATAAAAATTAAGTTTTATTCACATTTTTGTCTTTGTGTCTTCAGTAATTCTGCGCCTCTCTCTAGCCACAACTAGTAGAGATTATTCTTCCAGGGCCGCAAGGTAATTGCATAGCCTTCCCTTTCATCTAACCAGGACTTAGTACAAATCTAATCCTTAGGTTAGAATCCCCTGTTGTGTGTCTGTGCTGCGCCTCAGAACACAACACCACTGCTTTTGTTCTCTACATCATCTTAGTCAGCCAATTGTATTGCTAATTTTATGTTGGAAACTGGCAGCAGCTGGTGCTTATTGGCAGGGTCAGCATCAGGCCTTGTCTTAACCTCCTTTTGATAAGCCACAACCTCTGTGTAAGTCTGGGTTCTTAGTGGCAAACAATTAGCAGCAATCTGGTCTTCATTTGGGGAATCTCCTTTACTAGGACGGCAGGTTGCAATGTAATTAATTAACTCAAGTCTGTCACCCAGCAGGTTGGTAGGTCCTTGTCCACTCTGGTTAGTGAAAGAAATCTGTCACAAGTCTGCAGACTGTAGTATTTTATCATCCTCCAGATGGTATCCTAAGTCTTATAACATTGGGAAGGTACAGAGAACCTGTAAATTTGGCGTAACCTTTGGCCTTGAATATTTGTTGTCATCAGAAGTAGCAAGTCTGACAGGGCCCAAGGCCCAAAGGATTTGGGAAAGTTTTTCCTACTTCTGGATGTAAGTTCATAGTTGTTGTCTCTATATTTTACTACAGATAGTTATACTGTATGACAACAGTATCCTCTTTTTCTCTACTAATAGAGCCTAAGAGAGGATAACATTAAGAAGATAGGACTTGGATCAACAATCAAGTCAGTACAGATTCATCAGTATTTTATTCTAATGGACTGGCTTTAAGGCGGCCCACCTGCCTGCGCTTTTCTGAATTAGCTTACAATGCTAAGTAGAGACTGAAGTAGCATTAGGGCAACACAGCAGGGGGCCCAGCCTTTTCTGGGTGGATTTTGATGAAAGCTTGTTTGACACCTTCCTTGGCTTATAGTGTTTGTTCTAGACACACCACACTCTTAACCCCTTAACCTGCTGAATCAGGTGTCTGCCTGGGCCACTATCCAGGGCTAGCTAGCCAGCAGTTTGTTACTGGTTCATGGAGGTAATTATTCACCTAATCCAATTATCTTAATAAAATAGGTGCATAGTCTTTTATCTTAGAGTGTTTGGCCTGGCGGCCCAGTTAATGGTGAACTCTTCTAGACATAATGCAGATGTCAGTTCATATGACAGCTCCTTTGTTCTAGGATGTACTTGATTTTAGGATAGTAATTATAATAGTACTCATGTTGAGATGCTTGCAGAAGAAAACTAATTATTGATAGCAACCTCCAGAATTAACTCATACAGAATGGAACATCCTCAATGTCAACAATTCTCAAAAATATTTTTCTTATTCTCACTACTGTAAATTCAGAACCTAAACGTAAAAATATGGGATTGTCAAATCCTTGGTCCAAATTTTGAATCACTTTTGCGGGCAACACAGCTGAGTGAAAGATAAAATATTTAATAAAATCAAACATTTAATTTGACTTTTTTTGATTTATTTAAATTGGAGAATTTTGAATCTCTTGAGCAGATAACTCAACCAACAAAAGTGTCGGGGCCTCATAATGGGCCAGACAAACCCCTATGTTACATAGGTTCAACTCCTGCAATTGAGTGATTGCGCAACCAAACAATCATGTTGTTGATTACACAGATTAACCCAAAGGAAACTTTAATTCCAAGTGTAGAATCAACCCCTGGTCAAGGCCAAGCCTGGGGGCAATTGGATAATGTCCTAAAGCCAAGTGAAAAAGATTTTAATTGGCCCACACCCTCTGAAATCCAGAATTTGGGACTTGGGTTGCCAAATGGCCCAAAATTCCCCTACCAGCTCCCCCAGGGCAAAAATAATGAAAGAATCCATCTAACTGATAAATCAGGAGTCACCAATGGAACCCAGCTTAAAAAAATAATCCATTGACAACCAATAAGAAGTTGCCAGTAAGTCCAATTGCAGTTTCCCAGCAGGATATAGCTGGGAACGCTGGCATCCCCTTTCTTTGTTGACATCTTCATCTAATAAACTTTGTTGGTTAATGCACACTAAGCATTTATGCTTTACAGGGGTTTATTACATTATTACATATTTTATACTGCTGGTGCTTTCAAACAGAGAGTACCTCCAGTACCAACACCAGCGCTGGGAAACGGAGCAACTTCTAGCTTCCTCTAACCAACCACCGCCAGCCTTTACCCCATCTCCTAGAGTGCTGGACCAAGAAATAATTTCCGCTCCTGCACTGCGCCCACTTTCCTGGTGTTCCTCTGCTCCAACAACCTGCCCAGCCAAGTCTGACCATGAGCCCCACCACAGGAGAACTTCCTCTTGTTCCTTCTACTTCATCATATTACTACAGTAAGCTTGGGTTTGCCTATTTGATCATGCTGGGGCTCACTGAGAAAGTGATACCCCACATGGGAGTGTGGCATCCTTGTGCTACTGCTGCCAATTATGTGATGTGGATGGCCCCCGTCATCTACTGGGCCTTCCAGGCTTGACCCTTCTCTTTGACCAAAGGTTCCCCCGGGAGTCACCCAGGCCATGACAAAAAGACAAAACTCAGCAAACAAATGTGGGATACATGAATCAGAAATGCAGGATTCTAATGTACAATTTGAGATTTCCTGAATTTCAAACAAATCATAGACATCTTGTAAAACTTAACAAATCTGAAATTGTGGGATTTTCAAATCCAAGAACCAGATTTCAAATCAAAATGAGGTGAATTTGAAATAAATATAATTTATGGGTGTCTCAAAAAAGGATGCTAAAGAATCTAGAGTGGATTTATGCTAATTCTTTTAGGAATTATAAGCATTCTCAAAAAGCACCCTATTCCATTTTAGGACAGCTAAAATTTAGATGCTTGATTACAGTTGATTTTAAAAATACTAATAATAAAGTATAATTATATATTACAATCTATCTTATCATATTGTCTTTTCCTTGATGTGTTGATAGTTCATTTGCTGTTGATAATGTATTGTGTTTAATTGGATAGTTTCCCCTCCAGTTGCCAAGGCAACTTGATTTCCTATCACCTTGGCAACTAGAGGTGAAACTATCTAATTAAATGTAATCACATTATCAACAGCAAATGAACTATCAACACATGAAGGAAAAGACAATGTGATGAGATATATTGTAATATATAATTATTCTTTATTATTAGCATTTTTAAAATCAACTTTAATCAAGTATTCTTAGTTGCAATACATGAATACATAGTTAGTAAACTGATGGTTTATCTTTCCCCCTCCTTTCTTCCTTGAAAAGAGGTTTTATGACCCCTGGCTACGCTGGGGGCCAAAAAACTTTTGAAAAATTTTCTGTGTCATTCGGAGGGTAGCTCATATATCATTATATGGTTTTATGGTTGCTATATTAGTGATTTATAGTACAGAATATTGCATCATTTATAGTTTAGAGAATTTTACATTTCACTTAATTTCATGTCTAAACATGGTTATTGAGATTGTATTTTCCATTTGATTTTATCCAGAGTAGAGCTTCTTGATTTGTGTTGATTTGTCCTAGTTTCTTACTTTACATTCAATTTGGATTCCAGTTCCCACAATTAATATCTGAATTTACTAGTGCCATTCAAAAGTGATTTGAAATTTGGTTCTTGGATTTGACAATCCCGCAATTTCAAAAAACATAGTAAACTTAATGAAAAAGGTTGGTCAATTTGAACACTTCAAATCTGATTCCAGTTAATTCATTTTGTCTATTGGAAATATGCAGTTTGATTTGAGCTTTGCAAAGTGTCTATGAGTTCCCGCATTTTTAAAAATCCAAATAAAAACACAAAGAATTAAATTTAATTAAAAAAGGCCATCCCACAAAAGTGATTCAAAATTTGGACCAAGGATTTGACAATCCCACATTTTTACATTTAGGTTCTGAATTTACTGTATTAAAGATTATTTTTCTTGATTAAATAATTGACACTGATAATAGAAGCAATGCTTTATTTTTATTTTGAGCTTTTAATTGAAATTATAAAAGATAAAGCAAAAACAATTTTTGAAATTGTCAACATGGAGGATGTTCCATTCTGTATGAGTTAATTCTGGAGGTTGCCATTAATGATCAATAATTGCAGTTTCTTTATTAATTAGAATAATTGAATTTGTTAATAAAGGATATGATTTGATTGTTAATTCATTAACTTTGCAGCCTGTCTTATTCTGTTGAAATCCTTCTTCTCAGAAATTGACATCTGGCCCATGTTAATTGGTTGAATCTGTTAATTAGTCAATATCATGAAATCCTGACAGCATCCCTTGAGGGCCAGGGTTTGATTCCTGGGTTTTTAATACTAGTATTGAAATGTTATTCTTGACACTAACTTTCAACTATTACTCCAACCCAGAAATAAAATTACAGCTGCAACCAATATACTTGGCACCTCAATCCAATGCTTTGAGATGCTCCTGCCTTAGAGGACAACTATTATATAATAAAGATTAGCTCCTAGATGATAGGTTGTAATATCATAGAGTGAACTACCCCTCAATAATATCACATAAATCAACTAGAATAGGGATTCCCCCCAAAGAACTAATAAATCCCCCCAGATTCCAGTCAAACTTCTAAATTCACTGAGAGACATGGTGCACACAATTGACAAGAAATTTGTCCTGTCATACTCCTCCCAGGCTGCGCTCATTGATTATCAGATTTTGTGTCCAAAATGTGAAGGAAATCTAATAAATTTGAACTATTTTTAGCATGGTTTTCCCCTACTTAAAACAAATGTGTTTTAGTCAATCAAAGCTTGACAGGTCAAATGCCCCCTACCCCAAATCCATGGACCTGACCTTACCTGCCCCACTCCCAAATCCTGGTCAATCAAATGTGGTTGAGGAAATTGATCTCAAACTCTCCAACTCCCCTGATTCAAATGTGCAAACATTTTCTGGCAGCCAACCAGCAGTCTCCTGTTCCCAGTGGCCCCAAGATTGCCAAGTTAATCTCTTAAATTGTAAGCAGGTCCCCCTGGAATCCCTGCTTGTCTATTTTCAATAAAATTTTAAGTTTTCTAAAAAAACAAGGTTCTTAGTTCAGACTTGGGAGCTTGAAGTTGACTTAAAATAGTCAGTGATAATCATCTTTGTGCTACCCTTACCTTTTGGGACCCTTTGCTTGGTTGTTTCTTTCTAGATTTTCCCTTAGGCTTTGTGTTAATGTTTACGTCTTTGCTTACCTTTTTTTGCTTCACAGAACAGGTTTAAACTCTAAAGCTAGCTATACGCTTACGCCAAACAGTTTTGAACTTGATTTTAAAAAAGTTTAATATAATTACTTACTTGAAATTCAAATTAACTCCTTTAAACTCAAAGGCGGGCTTTGGATTCAAGTATATTTATGTTAAAGATCACCAAGTGGACCCCTTGACAACTGACTTCAATTTTTGAAGCCTGGAAAATTAATTTGAAGATAAAGTACCCCCTTTAACACTCCTCTTTAAGCCTAAAAGTGCTTTCAACCCCCTGGAAGTTCTCCAAATCCCTGGATTTTTCTAATCATGATACTCTCACTACTTAAGTTTGTAGTATTTTCTGTGCTGCCTGCTCTTCTGTTCCTCTGCTCTGTTTCCCCAGATGTGTGGAAGGGCCTGGTGGCTTCCATGACCTCTGTTAGGTAAGATCCTGCCACTCTTCTGTATATCTTGAATGACCTCCCTGGCAAATCATGGGACGCCTTGATGTGTGGTGATGTTCTTATCCAGAGCCTCACACCCAAAGAGGAGGATTATGTACTGACCCAGGACCTGAACCTCTACTTTTTAATATTGGTGCCCCCAGCTTCTCCTCTCACAGCAATCAGCAAACCTCAAGTGAAGTATTCCTCCCCTCTGTGGGTTATACCATCCTTTAGTTGTACTCCTTGGCTTCTGTCTGGTGTTTTTCTAATGGCATCTAAGAACTAATTTCCTGCAGTAACCTCCACCTTGTCCTTATGGACTACTGCTTGAGTGGTCATCCCAGTGTTGTACTGGATGACATCTTGGTGGGTTCTTTTTCCAGGATGGGAGCCAAACTTAGTTTAGCCCCCCTCTCATACACTTTGTGTAAGGTCTCATGGTCTGGGGAAGATGATTGTAAACTAAAGCTTTTAACCCAGTAATATTTATATTAGTTAAATACAAAAAGGTGGGCAAGGTCTGTAAAAGCAACTGTACTAAGGCTCCTAAAAGCTTATACAAGGCAAAATAAGAACTAAGGCAGTTTATAAACCCTAAGAAGATAAAATAGAGTCCAGTCTTAATGACAGATGATTTGGTCAAAAAGTCAATCTCTAGGTCTGGGAATTGCTCTGCACTAGTGGGAGGACTAAAGCTATCCACAATTAAATTGTGTGTATTACTATAACAACTGCCTAACTGGTGAAAAAGAAAGTCAAAAGGAATCATGGGAACAAAAAGTCAAAACTAACTAAGATTAAAAAAGAAACACTAGCCACAAAACCTAACAAGTACCTTTTTTGAGGTGCAAGTCAAACAATATCAACTTATTGTTGAGACTGGTAAACCAAGCCTTTTTATTGAGCTTGGAAAAGTGAGGTGCAAATTGGAAGTAAAGGTTTAACCTAAAAAGTTTATCTGATCATTGGAAGGAAGACACAATGGTTTGTGGACCAACTTCTTGAACTAACTTTAAACAGTTAGGCAAGCATAAAGGAGATTTTGGAAGGAGGAGAAGGGAACAGTTACAGCAAAACTCTATAGGTAAGAGCAAGCAAAAAAAGTAGGAAAAACCAGTCCAAAACTGAAGGAAAGACGTAGGCAAGTGTATAGTAAAAAGTAAGACTTTTGGAGCCAACTTCTAATCTTCCTAGTGTAGGTCCAGGGTTCAAAACTGGGTGGCAAAAGGTAAGGAATGTTTGGAAAGGTATTACCATTATTTAGATCATAATTAGGCTTTAACAAAGCCAAATATGAAGTCCAAATAAGGAAAATGAAGGGAAAAAGTAGGAGTTTAAGAATTAAGTGGCAGCAATAATCTTGATAATACTTAGAAGCCAAGGAGGCAAATAAATATATAAAAGAAACAGAATAACAGCTAATAAAAAGGTGAATCCTGACAGTATCCCCCCTAGCTGCTAGTCTGGAGCTCTTGGTAGTCCTGTAGCAACTGTTTGCAGTGCTTTATATTTCCTTTGGGTTCCCAAGTAGAGTCCTCAAGTTCATAGCCTTTCCATAGAATAAGGTATTCTTTGCCAGATTTGAGGGTATAGTGAGCTAAGATCTCCTGTACTTTGTATTTGCCAGAACCTTGTAGATGGAGAGGAGGAGGTGGGATCTTAGTTTGGTGGCTGGGAGAAGGTTGCTTTAACTTCAGGAGGAGAGAATGATGGAAAACATTGTGGATGTGGAAGTGCTTGGGAAGAGATAGTCTGAAGGCAGCGGTTCCAATCTTCTCCACAACTTGGAAAGTTCCAATGAACTGGGGACAAAATTTGCAAGAAGTGACAATAACCGGAAGATTCTTGGTTGAAAGGAGGACCAATTCATTAAGCTGGATCTCATTGCCAGGAATTCTTTTCCTATTGTAGTGCTTCTTGTAGTCTAAGATGGCAGATTGGAGGTGGGCAACAAGTTGGGTCTGTGTTTCCTTAATTACAGTGGCAAGCTCAACTGCGGACTGTGAGCGGAAGCCACCCTGCAAGTCAGGAAGGAAAGAAGGCGTGTAACCAAGGTTTGCTTTGAAGAGAGACATGCCAATTGATCCGTAGTATGCTGAGTTATAAGAGTATTGGGCAATGGGAAGAAGGTCAGATCAATTGTCTTGCTTCTTGTTGATGAAACAGTGGAGATATTGTTCCAAGGTCTGATTTGTTCTTTTGGTTTGTCCATTGGTTTGTGGGTGATATGCAGTGCTGTATAGAGAGTTTACCCCAAGAGAGGCCATGAGATCTTGCCAGAATGCAGAAGTGAACTGGGGGCCCTGGTCAGAGATTATGTCACGAGGAACTCCATGATGAGGGAAGATATACTTGACAAAGAGTTTGGTGGTTTGCTTTGCAATGACAGTTGTGTGGCATGGGCAGAAAGAGGCTTCCTTAGAGAAGCAGTTAACCACTACTAAAATGGCGTTGTAGCCTGCAGACAAGGGTAGCTGGGTGATATAGTCCATTGAGAGGCTTTGCCAAGGACCTTCAGGAATTGGGAGAGGACAGAGTAGACCAGATGGCTTGGAAGTGCAAATCTTGTTTCTGAGACATACTAGGCAGCTGGCAACATATTCCTTGGTGATCTTTGCCATCTGTGGCCACCAGTATTATGACTTTATAAGTGCCAAGGTTCTTTTATAACCTAGTTGCCCAACAGGGAGGGAGTTGTGGAAACCAATTATGATTTGCAACTGCAAGTCCTTATCAGATACCATAACCAGTTTGCGGAAGAGAAGCAGGTTTTTTTCAAGCAAATACTCTGAGGGGGGCATTGCTTCAGATAGCAGGTCCTGGATGATTTGTTGGAAGTGGGGTCTTCTGACTGGGCTTTCTGGATGTAATAAGTGTCTGGGAAGTTGAAAAGGGTTGCTGAGATCTGGTTTATGAAGACAGATGTTGGAAGGACTGCTTTGGTGTTGAGTTGCTTGTATTTGGGATTGGAGTCAGCAGTTGTAGTATGGCAAGAGAGTAGGTCAGGGAGGATGTTGAGGGATCCCTTCTTGTAAGTGATGGTGAACAAGAAGTTGATGAGTTTGATCACCCATCAAGTATGTCATTGTGATATGTGACGGGCTTGAGTGAAAAACAGTAAGTTCTTGTGGTCCGTGAAGATGCTAACAGGGTCTGAGGTTCCTTCAAGGTAACAGCGCCAATGCTTGAGAGAATTGATAATTGCAAGAAGTTCTTTGTTGTTGACAGGGTAGTTCTTCTCAGCAGGAAGATGCTTCTGGATGTATTAAGCTACAGGATGAAGCATACTATCCCCCCATGCTGAAGAAGGACGGCACCAACAGCATAGTTGCTGGTGTCAGTCTCCAGGAAGAAGGGTTTTTTGCTATCAGGTATGAGCAAAACCAGGGGAGTAGAAAAAAGGTGGCAGATCCGCTCAAAGGAGTCCTGTGCTTCAGCAGACCATTTGAACTCAACCTTGGTGGAGGTCAGGTTAGTGAGTGGAAGGACAATGCTACTGAAGCCAGGGACAAACTTGCAACAGTAATTAGCAAGACCAAGAAATCCTTGGAGCTCCTTGCAATTCTTTGGTACCGGCCAGGAGAGGATAGCATCGAGTTTGCTTGGAGCAATGGTGAATCCTTCCTTGGTTACAATATATCCAAGGAATTCAACCCTTGTCTGGAAGAAGCAACACTTAAAGAGCTTGCAGTAAAGGTGGTATTCTTGGAGCCTGGCCATGACCTTTATTAGGTGATCAATGTGGTTGGAAGTGTTCTTTGAATATATTAAGATGTTGTCAAGATACACCACCACAAATTCATTCAGGAATAGAAGGAGAACTCTGTTAATGAGAGCTTGGAACGTTGAAGGTGCATTGCAAAGGCCAAAAGGCATAACCTTGTACTTGTAGAGACCAAAAGGAGTGCAGAAGGCAGGGTTCCATTCATGTCCCTTGGCGACACAGATCTGGTTGAAAGCTGCACGGGGTCAACCTTGGAAAAGATCTGACTACCAAAGAGGCAGTCTGTGAGTGCTTCAGTGGATGGAATGTGACAAAAATCCTTGATTGTGACAGCATTCAGGGTACAATAATTGATGCAGAGTTGTTTGGAGCCATCAGGCTTGGCAACAAAGAAGATGGGCAAAGAGTAGGGTGGCATAGAGCAAGTAATGAAGCCTTTACTAAGTTTGTCATTGATGTATTCCAAGAGCAACTTATTGTCAGCATCAGATAACAGAATGATCCTACCCCATGGTGGATTTGCTTCCTCAGTCAAGTTGATCTGAATGTTGTATGATCTGTGAGGAGGTAGATTGCGGCATTGCTTGTCGCTGAATACCTCTTCATAGTTGCTTATGCAGAGAGGGATACCACTGTCGGCCAGAGCTGCCTCTGCAGAAGGAAGGATGGTGCAGGAGTTTAGCATCTTAAAGTTCCAAAAACTAGTGGGGAGCTGCTGTTTTCTTAAGAGGTTTAGGGAGCAGGGAATGTCATGTGTGTAGAAATCAACCTTGTGTTCTTGACATCTGACAATGAGGCCAACTTCCTCACACCAATTCATGCCAAGGTAAACAGGGAAGTTTAGTGACTCAGAACTGACAAACTGGGAGTGGAAGGCAGACTTCCCCAGGCGGAACAAAATGGGAGGCTTTATCTCAAAGGATGTTACAGGCAGATTGTTGGGGCCATGGGCGTCAATCTTTGAGCCAGGCGAGAGCTTCAGAGCTTTGGCTAGTCTGAATTCAATGTAGTTTACGTCAGCACCTGTATCCAGTAAGGTAAAGGTCTCAATTCTGGAGAAAGGGCCATGGATCACTATCTGGATGAAGGGCAGAGAGGATTTCCCAGAGGTTTGGAGGTTATTGACCTGGGTATGGTTGGAGGGGCCTGTGGAATATGATCTTGTTTTATCCAGAGTAAGCTCTAGTTCTGTGTTAGGACAGGTAATTTGTAGAGGATCTGGGCAGTTTGCCATCAAGTGGTCACCCTGTCCACAGTAAGAGCACAGCTTATTCAGTTGTCTGAGGAGGGCTTTGGCGGAAGTTAAACAGTGCCTGCCACCCTCCTTTGGTTCATAGGCAGAGACTGGTGATTTATTGGATGGGCTTACAGTAGGAAAGGTGTGTAGTTGGTTGTCAGACGTGTGATAGGCTGGTTGATGGTTGGGACTGGTCAAGGCTGGGGCGGCTTTGATATAGTTCTGAACTTCTTATTCCATTTGGAGACTGTCTTGATGAGCAGTTCCAACTCTTCAGGAAGGTTGTGGTGGATAAGAAAAGCCTTGAGATTGGGGTTTAAACCAAGCATATAGAAGTCACAAGCTTTGGAGTGAGTAGCCTTTAATCAGGATTGTATCTCACAAAAAGGCTTGTTATAATCAGTCAAGGACCCGGTTCCTTGAGTGCAGTTAGAGAAGCGCGTATTTGGGGCGGTGGCAGATTCTTCCTTGGTTCCTTCCTCAGCGGCGTGTGCGAGTAGTTTGAATATAAAACAGCTGTAGCTCTCAAGGATAGAAGGATCTTGAACGGATGACTCACAGAACCAACTGTGCATAGGGCCCCCAAGTTGCTTTGCAAGATAGATAACCTTTTGAGAGTCTGAGTTGAACTCTAAAGGGCATGCTAGGAAGTGGGCTTGTGTGAAAGCTAATAAATTGAAGGTGCTATCAGAAGAATTAGATAATTGTCTAAACTTGGAAATGTTATTGAGTATAACAGTCTGACTATGGGAGGTGAAAATTTTCTCTATATTACCCTTATCAATGGGAGACTTATTCTTAAAAAATAAGAGTGAAATAGGGTATAAAAGAAAGGACAAAGCTAGGATGCAAAATAAGGTGACTGCTAAAACAAACAAAAGTATGATTGAGAAAGAAAAGTTTAATTCTGGTATATTGCCATGTGAAGTTGAGATAATGTAAGGTCTCATGGTCTGGGGAAGATGATTGTAAACAAAAGCTTTTAACCTAGTGTTGTAACTGTGCTGTTTTAGCAGATTTACACAGGGAAAAATATTTATAAGATGAATAATAATCTTTATTGTGAGATAGTGATTATATAGTTCATGTGAATCAAAGATAACAGGAACATGATTGGTGATCACATGGCTGAATGGAAGAAGGGGGTGGCTTGATCCTGATAATGAGTCAAGCGCCAAAACAAGGTATCCACTGTAAAGGATCATCATCTGTTCATGTTGTTGGATTTGGTAATTTGAGTTGACTTCCTAGTCTGGCTTCAAGTGATCAGATAATTGGATTGCGGGTCACAAACCCGCTTGGTTGGAACCTTGCTGGCGGGTTGAGCCTGAGGTTTTGAAACTCCCCCCAATTGAAGGTCATCCTCCTCTGGGGGAAGGTTTTCAGGGAGGTTGTAAGGAGCCTGGGCGCCATATTGAACTAGTTGCTGTTCTGTGGTGGGCAGGGCGGTTTCTTGTTGTTTCTGTCTTGCTTTGCAGGGTTGTAGGCAATCATGGTGTAGGATCTTGTCTTGCTTACGTTTGCCAAGCCCTTGCACAAGGTAATTATTATTGTTGTTTACCTTCAGAATGATGGCTGGCCCCACTTTTTCAGGTTGTAACTTGCTCTTGTCAACATTCATGACCCATACTTTGACCCCAACTTCATGCCTATTGTGGATGGGGGCAAATGTCTTTTGCAGACGTTCATTCTTTTTGGCTGTTTGCTTGCTGTTAGCCTCTATCACTTGAGGGTCTGAACGTGGAGGGACTTTACTTGGAATTTCTAGTTTAGGTCCTGTCAATGCTTGAATGATATTGGCTTGTGCCATATACCAGTTCAAACTGGCTTTTTCTGGTGGATCTGTTCACTTGGGTTTGACACACAAGTAGTGCAGTTGGTAGCTGCTTATACCAGTCTTCAGGTCTCCTGGCAGTTGTTGGTTAAGGCTTGCACAAGGCTATTATTAAGCCGCTCTACGCGTCCATTGGCCTGTGGGTGGTATGGTGTAGTCACGGTGTGCTTGACCCCGTTTTTGGTGAGGTATACATTGGTGTCTTCAGAGGTCAATTCTTTGCCTTCATCAGTTATCAGGAGTTCTGGCTTTCCAAACTTGCTGATTATCTCTTTGCCAATAAATTGTCAAACGTCATTGCCGGTGTGTGCCTTTACTGCTTGGGCTACTGGCCATCTTGTCGCAAAATCAATGGCAGTGATGATGTATTTCTTGTCATTGTGTTTTCCTGGCATGGGACCAACGATGTCAAGAGCTCATACCTTGAAGGGTAGTTGTGTGCAAATTGGGAGTACTGACTTTGGCGGGGTTTCACTCTTGGCATTTTTTTTGCATACCTTGAATTGGTCTAGAACTTCTTAAGCATTGAAATATAAGGTTGGCCACCAGGCCTTGTACTTGAGGAAATCATATAGGTTTTGGCTCTTGGTATGTCCAAGGTCTCTGTGATAGCGTAGGATGGTGTCTACTTGCTGGTGCGTGGGAATATAAGGAATGGTAGTACCTTCAGACATTTTTCTGTGCAGGGTCTCATACACGTCAGCAAATAGGTGTTTGTTTTCAATGACTGTTTCCTTGGCTATGTCAGTTATAACTGGAGGAAACCCTTGTCCTTTGTTTGTTGCACTAAGAGAGGCCAGTCTGGATTGAGCCCATTCTCTCCTCTTGAAGCACAGACATACAGGCAGGACAGGGCGTCTGCCATGGTGAGCTCAGTCCCAGGCTTGTACTGGATGAGCATATTAAATCTCCCCAACAGTTCCATCAACCGCGCTTGGCAGCGTGACAGATTTGCTTGAGTCTTGAAATAGATGAGTGACTTGTGATAGGTTAATGCTGTGAATTCTTCCTGGTGTTCCAGGTAACAACGCCATTTGACTAGGCAGTGCACAATAGCCAGCAGTTCTTTGTTGTGGATAGGGTATTGACACTTGCCATCTGTCAATTTTTGTGACTCATAAGCTACAGGTAGGAAGTCACTGTCACTATTTTTGATTTGTAGTACTCCCCTAATGGATGCATCTGAGGCGTCAGTTTCTATTTGGTACTCCCCGTCACGTTTGGGGTATTTTAGGATGGGAGCCATTGTGAGCTTCTCCTTGAGGCATCTAAAACAGAGGTCACATTGGGAGGTCCACACAAACTTGAACTTGGCGCCTGTTATGGTGGATAAGGGGGTAGTCAAGACACCACAGTCAGGTATGAAATGTTGTACATAGGCCACTATTCCCAAGAAGGTGTGGAGTTCCAACTTATCCTTGGGTGGCGCATCTTGCAGATGGCCTGTATCTTTTGACTGTCGGGTTTGATGCCGTCCTTTGAGACAATGTGTACCAGGAAGGGTAGTTGCTCACAGAAGAACTGGCACTTGGAGGGCTTGACCAACAGTTTATGTTGTGCCAAGGTAGCAAAGACTGCCTCTAGGTCCTTGTGGTGTTGTTCCACTGAGGGACTTTAGACAATAGTGTCATCTAGGTACACTAGGGTGTGCTTGCCTATGTGGGGCGCAAACACTTTGTTCATGAAGGTTACAAAGGTGGATGGGGCATTGGTCATGCCAAAGTTGAGTACCACACATTTGTAGGAACAATATTTAGTGCAGAGGGCCGTTTTGGGAATGTCTTCCTCCTTGATACAAATCTGATTGTAGCCTGCAGTTAGATCAATCTTGAAGAAGACTGTGGCTCCTTCCAAGGTTTTGAAGAGGTCGTCAATCAGTGGCAGTGGGTAACAATTCTTAATTGTAACTTTGTTTAGGGCGCAGTAGTCTGTGACCAGACGTAAGGTACCGTCCTTCTTAGCCACAAAGAATATGGCGGCCCCAAAGGGAGACTGTGAGGGGCAGATAAGTTCTTTTTCCAATGCCTCCTTGAGGTAGGTGCGTAAGGTATTGTCTTCATTTGGGGTCAGCCTGTGGATGGGGCACGTCTTGGGTACAGCCCCCTTGAGTTGGATGGAGTACTGAATATGTTTCTCAGGGGGCAGCCCAGGTAGCGCTTCCTTAAAGATTTCTGGATGGCGAGCCACAATGTTGCAGTCCTGAGGCGTGGAGGTATCCTGGTGGTCTTTGAAGTGTATGATCTTGTACTGGCAGGAATCACAGTCAATTGACTTCAGGTCTTTCTTTTTGTCCTGGGTTTCTGTGATACATACAAAGACGTGGTTGCGTAGCAGTTGGTCCACAGAGTCAGGGTAGATCTGGTGGTTGACACCTTTGCGCTTGATGGTCAACACTGAGGTTGCCCAGTCTACATGAGGCTTCTTCTTTTGCAGCCAGTCTAGTCCCAGCACAATGTCAAACTTTAGAAAGTTGATGACAGGACCTTGAATGGTGGAGTGGAAGTTCTCAAGCATGACAAGGAAGAGGGCAGTTTCCTTTGTCACGGCAATATGGAGTTTGTCAGCCAGGACCACATTTTTAATCTGCAAAGGATTAGTGGCCAGCTTGAACTTATCCACAAAGCTACTGTTGACTAGGGTTTGGTCTGCGCCCAAGTCCAGGAGTGCTGAGCCTGTGTAACTTTGAAAGCGGAAAGGATAACACATCAATTTATTGGGATGTCTGGTAATGGTGTACAGTACCGGGTCCTCCGAGGGCACTTGGATCATTGGACATTGGTCTACGTCCTTGGGTTGGTATTCATCATTGGGCGAGTCAGGAGTTGTGTGGGGAGAGCTTGGCTTGCTTAGTGCTCTCCCCGGGCTTTTCCCTCATCTTGGTTGCCTTGTGTGGTGGTGACACAGAAATGGGTACAGTTTGACTGGCCATTGTTTCCATTTCCATGCCCATTTGAACCCGTAGTATGTGATTGGCGTTGTTCCCATTGCCTCCAGGAGGTGGTTGAGAGGAGCGCCTGCCTGGGTGGGAATCCTTGGGTCTTTCTTGTTTCCCAGTTTGTGCCTTGTGCAGTGCGTTGGATGTTTGTTCTGCTTTTTCTGCTTCACAGTACAGGCTTTTCAGGTTGGTCACCTGATCCAGGTTCACATGTCTCATCACGTGCAACTTAAGAGCGTTGTAGTACATGAGGTGTGTGGCTGGTGTGTCAAAGGCTATGTCAGATGGTGCACAAAGATAGAGTTCCTTGTAGGCACAGGTGAGTTCCTTCACAGTGCCTGTCTGGGTCAGGTTCTTCACTTGGCAAATGATCATGAGCGCTGTATCTTTAAGCACAAATCTTGCCAGGAAGTCTTGCTTAAAAGTATCCCAGTTCTTGTTGGCGTGCTCTTCATGCCACTTGTCACACCAGGTGCCAAGGTCATGGGTCAGGAAAATGGAAATTTCTGCAATCCAAAATTGCTGTGGGCATTCCATCTGAGCCAGCTTGCTCTGGGCGGACTGAATCCATGTGGTGATGTTGTCAAAATTGGCCCCAGAAAAAGGTTCCAATGCAGCGCTTTGCAGTCTCTGAGCTACATAGTCAGGCATGGTGGTTTTGTCGGCTGGTTGCGGCATCAATGAGGGAGCCTGAAAGAAACCTTATGCAGACATGGCATTGAAGGCGGGGAGCGGGACCACTGTGTTTTGGTATAGGACAAAACCATTGGGTATCTTGGCACCAGGAGTGTACAGAATCCATTTGGGCGGGAGGCCAGACATAATTCTGTCGAGGATTTGTTGGCCGCGGCGTGTGCGGGCAACAGGCAGAATTTTTCAAGATAAGGTAGGATGGAGAACCTACCTATGCTACCAATGTGGTAATTGTGCTGTTTTAGCAGAGTTACACAGGGAAAAATATTTAGAAGATGGATAATAATCTTTATTGTGAGATAGTAATTATATAGTTCATGTGAATCAAGGATAACAGGAACATGATTGGTGATCACACGGCTGGATGAAAGAAGGGGGTGGCTTGATCCTGATAATGAGTCAAGCACCAAGACAAGGTATCCACCGTAAAGGATCATCATCTGTTTATGTTTTTGGATTTGGTAATTTGAGTTGACTTCCTAGTCTGGCTTCAAGTGACCGGATAATCAGATTGCGGGTCATAAACCTGCTTGGTTGGAACCTTGCTGGCGGATCAAGCCTGTGGTTTCAACACCAGTAATATTTATATTAGTTAAATACAAAAAGGTGGACAAGGTCTGTAAAAGCAACTGTACTAAGGCTCCTAAAAGCTTATACAAGGCTATGTCAGGAACCAATTCCTGACATCATTAATTGTTCTCAAGGGACTGTTAAATTGTTCACAATTATGGCATAGGATTTCCTAAGGACATCTCAACAATTTCCCTGATTATCCAATTCCCCTGGTGATTGTTTCAATTCCAGGTTATTGTGAACTCTATATTATTTCATTATCAAAACCCAACTGCAATGTTTCACACTTGTGATCAACTGAGCTCAACCCCTTGCTCCTGATACGTAATAGATGTGATTGAGATCTCCTGATATTGAACCTTATGGTTATTTAAGTGAATAATGCCCTTTCTTGATTCTTGTTTGTTTAATAAAAACCTTTATCCTGTTTCCAATTCCCAGATTTACTGTGTGCTACAATAGTTTGAAATAGGAAACCTAGCTAGTGCCTAGAATGCTTACTACTAATATTGGTGGTGGCTTGGGAGCATTAGCTTTGCTACTATGTATGACTCTTTTTTGGATCTCCTACAACACTGACTTTATCCTCTTGGTTGTGATTTCTGCTATGAAGAATGCAAGTACTACTGCTGGGTTGATGAAAATGGCCACCTTGCCTGAAATCAATATGGAATACTGGATGAAGTACAGAGACCTGATCTCTGTGAAGTGGGTCCCTGACAGGTGAAATAAGGACTAAGGCGGGTTATTAACCCTAAAAAGATAAAATAGAGTCCAGTCTTAATGACAGATGATTTGGTCAAAAAGTCAATCTCTAGGTCTGGGAATTGTTCTTCACTAGTGGGAGGATTAAAGCTATCCACAATTAAATTGTGTGTATTACTATAACAACTGCCTAACTGGTGAAAAAGAAAGTCAAAAGGAATCATGGGAACAAAAAGTCAAAACTAACTAAGATTAAAAAAGAAACACAAGCCACAAAACCTAACAAGTACCTTTTTTGAGGTGCAAGTCAAACAATATCAACTTATTGTTGAGACTGGTAAACCAAGCCTTTTTATTGAGCTTGGAAAAGTGAGGTGCAAATTGGAAGTAAAGGTTTAACCTAAAAAGTTTATCTGATCATTGGAAGGAAGACACAATGGTTTGTGGACCAACTTCTTGAACTAACTTTAAACAGTTAGGCAAGCATAAAGGAGATTTTGGAAGGAGGAGAAGGGAACAGTTACAGCAAAACTCTATAGGTAAGAGCAAGCAAAAAAAGTAGGAAAAACCAGTCCAAAACTGAAGGAAAGACGTAGGCAAGTGTATAGTAAAAAGTAAGACTTTTGGAGCCAACTTCTAATCTTCCTAGTGTAGGTCCAGGGTTCAAAACTGGGTGGCAATAGGTAATGAATGTTTGTAAAGGTATTAACCATCATTCAGATCAAAATTAGGCTTTGACAAAGCCAAATATGAAGTCCAAATAAGGAAAATGAAGGGGAAAAGTAGGAGTTTAAGAATTAAGTGGCAGCAATAATCTTGATAATACTTAGAAGCCAAGGAGGCAAATAAATATATAAAAGAAACAGAATAACAGCTAATAAAAAGGTGAATCCTGATACTTTGCCGGTAACTCTGGTCAATTTAACGTCCACACCAAGGTGGTTTGTTGGATGTTAATGATATACTCAATAATCACCTCCTTGACAGGATTCCAATCAGCAAACTTGATCTCCTACTTAGCTAAAGTACTCTCATATACAATGGGTCGCTACAGAACCTCTCCAATCAGTTGTTTTTCTAAGCAACAAATTCAAAGCATGGCCAGGATAGAAAGAAGTGATCCCAAAACTATTGAACCCCGTGCCAGCAAGGGCTACTTGTGCTGGTGAAGAAGATTACATCCTATTGGTTGACAAGCGTTAAGTGCCAACCCTAGACTACTGATTACCCAGAGTAGGGGTGTGATAGAATATCCTAGAAGACATTGCTAGCAGCCCAGAAAGCAACCCTTGAGAGGGTATAAGAGTAATAACTTAATTGCAATAACTCTGCCTCTTATTTTGCATGTACTTCTGTGTGATCAGAAGCCACACCTTGGAAATGATTATATTTTATATTCCTCTTAGCTCTTCTGATACATTACTAATCATAACCTCATATGAATTATCCAAATGAGTGCTCTGTGCACCACACTACCAAATAAATGAGTTGCTGTAATACCCAAAGCGTAACAGTATATTTCCAGGATATCCCAGCAGGGATTAGTAGGCAGGGTTCTTGGTGAGGGTTAGCCATACAGCCAAGACTCCATTCTTTCTTGGAAGGATTTTTTAAAATTAAGGTGTTAATCAAACCTATCACTGTTACAACCAAACTAATTATAGTTCAGTATTCAGATTTGGAAGACAACAGTCCAGAAGGAGACAGAGATTTAGGATAAGATAATAGCCTTATTGGGTAATTAAAGATATTATACTGTGAAAGGCAGCCACAGAGCTACAAAGGGGTGACACGATGACATGATCTAAATAGTGTTTGCATTTTAAATAACTATTGAGGGTTTTTGGTTGGATTTTTCTTTGCTCCTTATAAGGAATTATTGCCCTGTATTTCAACATTTGATGCAAAAGGTGGAATGTTGTTAGATACGACATGGGGTGACACATTGTGCACCCCCTGTATACCATAATGTATATTGTCAGGCAAGGTGTCAACCTTAGTTGTAACAGTGTCAAAGTCCTTGATATTTAAAAAGGTGCAAATGTTTTGCTAAATTGGTCTTTCCAAATAATAATATTAAACCAACCAAAACTGGCTAAACTTGTTTGAAGTCTTCAAATCTTTCTTAGCATTGAACTGCTGTTGAATGGTTGAAAGAAAAGAATGTGCATTTATATTGATCAGTTCTCCGTTGTTAGCTTATCAGAGGAGTCTGAAAGTTGATAACCATTGATGAAATCAAGTATTGCAAGTTTAGATTTGTTAGCCATTTTGACATGTGTGGCACGAAGCAGGTGACGCGAGTCTGCTAAGCTAACCAGAATAGCTTTGTTATCAGTGTCAAACGATAAAGTTCCGGGGCACTTGGATGGTTTCTGATTTTCAACAATGCTAAGCCCAAAGAGTTGTATGGCTGATCCACGGAAATATGATGATACGGGATACTATTTCATTTAGATTCACTGCATTTGACTTACTCTCCACCCCAGAGAAAGGTATCGCCGCATAATCAACTCGGGGGAATCTGATTCCCAATTGACAAAGGAGCATGTGCGATCTAACTTGGGTGAGTGGGATACCTTGGTGGGATCCTGCTCCCAACCGTTTGTCTTGGCTTGTCTTAAATATCATCCTTCAAAGCAATACCTGAAAATGATCCCATCGTTCAAGAGTGTCTACTAACATTTGTGCTCCTTTTTCGGAAAGGCGATTATGTAAAGTCAAATAGTCTTCAGTTGGTGAAACAGGCTAGTAACAAACTAAATATCTTTCTAACCATATTCTTACTGTTTCACATTGATTTAAAATCCGCCCGGCATCAAAACTTTGAACAGAGAGCTCTTGGACAGTGACCCCAGTTGTAGAGTCACCGTTCCACAAGGTATGAAGGAGGGGGAGCCGCTCCTCTATACCTGCGAGCATAGAGTTATGGTTAGCATAAAAACAAGGAAATTAAAATGATCACACATTTGATTTAGAAAAGAATTCATATTAATTATGTTGGTATACTTTCATCAAAACAACTTAACAAAAATAACAACCGATGTAAAGAAAAGGTTATTACAGCCTCAGTTTAGTGTATTTTGTTTGCTACCCATTAAAAAGAATTATTTGGTAGTTATTTAAACATTACAATCAGTTACTTATATTTGGAACAACTATTAAGCTTAAATTTAATCCCAGAGAAAAAATCTTATAAAGCTAGATCATTAATGATATTTAGCTACATGCTTCCATATAACCCTTTACAAATCAGCTGCTCCTAAAATTACCTTGAAAGGACTGTTCTTGTTGTTGCAACAGAACAAGACAATAAAATTAACTATTTTGATTTAATCCAGCAGCCAAGCCGATTCTCATTAACAAACAAAACTTACTTAGGCAGTAGAGAGGGATGGACATTGACTCCGCCGTAAGGAAACCCTGCCAGGATTCTTTTGGGGATGAAATATCCAAATGACACGGCGATAGCAAGGTCATAGGGGCGATTAGAAATCGAGGGTGGAAGTTCCCAGGCACCAAACTTTTTTGGTGGGGGGTGATGTACTGCCAGCCCCAACCCAATGGCTTCTAGCTTTATTGGAGCTGGATACTATTGATTCATAAATAGAACTTGGTCACGGTATCAGATTTTTTTAGATTTACATTGAATTCGTGATAGTACTTTAAATAATGCGATTTAAAACTAAAATTTAAAGCCCTCTAAAAACGATCTAACTTAAAAGCTACATTGGATAGCAAATTCCAGTTGTTGAATCGAAGATTGGCCAAAGATCCATAAACCAACAAAAAAGGTTGTTATTAACCTGGCTTTAGGATCTTGTTACCGCGGCCCGACGTAGCATCTGGGGGCGTGATCACAGTTAACTCGGAGATAAGCTCTAACGACTCCAATTAAAATCAAGTCAACACAGAAAAAAACATTGATTAACCAACCTTTGTTTTCATTGGACTTTTGCACCAGCCTCCTCAGGCTAGGAATAGCGAAGTGGTCGGTGCCGAAGAAGGCGATATTGAATGAACGAAGTACACAAGAAGTATGATGCATTGACGCCATGCGAAACCTTTGGGTTAGAATTTATATCCAGGATGAAGCCAAATAAGTGCCACTTAAAAATTTCGTCTCGTCGCCCAACCTCTGATCTAGGGATGCTTCGGCTCAGCCCTGGCTGGTTTCCGGCTATTAGCCGCTTTAGCTAAAACGAAACTATAGTGTATTTGAACATTTTAAAATAAATCTTTGATGCGAGTGACCCAGAGCCAGAAACTGGCCGCGGTTGCCCAGGGCTTGGCCGAAGCAGCCCTACTCTGATCTAGCTCCCCAGGGTCAGGAATATTTTCCACCAATCAATTATTTTTACGCAACTGATTTACAATCATGAAAATAAAGATAAACTGCTTTATCATGATTTTGTTCCCCTTATAATTTTCTCATGCATGAAAAAATAATCTTATATTAAAATAAAAAAGCCAAGCCAAGCCCAAAGTTAAAAAAACATATATATGCATATTCTTATCGACATGCTAAATGATTTAACCTATTTATTTTATTTAATTCAAATAAATAATCCCAATTTTGAAAATAAAAGCTTTTTTAAAGCCAAATTTAATTAGCTTGACTATAAAAAACTAAATAAGATATCAATTCTTTAAAACAATGAACATTACATAGCTTTAAGACTCATCATGTTCATTGCTATTCTCTAATTAAAGTTAACATTTTCATACTAGAGGAAATGTATAGATGGATCAAAAGGAGGAGAATCAATGTATTTCTAACTTCATGACTTGAAATCAATTATAAAAAATATTGATTGGAAATCTCCCTGCCCTTACCGCAGCCCATACTCAGCTAAGGGTAGCCTATTACATCCCCAAAAGTGATAACTATCAGGAGCCACTCTTTCAGACAGTTGGACTATTTTTAAAACAACCCTGCAGAAAATGCAATTCCTTCAAAAATAAGTCATTTTCATTACATCTTTATGTAATCAGGATTTAAAAATACAACCGTACAAGCACAATACCAACCCTCTTAGTCAAGGTTGTATTTAAAGCTCAAAGAAATAGGTCTTTTTTATAGATATTTTCACAAATGACATTTCATTATTATTTATAAAGCAAACCCCAGGACGAGAGTCAACCCCTGGCTCCCCCCACGGCCTGCCAGCCCTCATTTTTTAGGCTCAAATCTTTCACAGATTTGAATAGAAGTCAGTCTATGTTAAAATCCTTGCACCCTTCACTAAAAATAGCAAGCAAACACCCAGAGTATAGTATCAGAAGCTACTGTTGAAGTGATAGTGTGATGCTTCTGCTCCTAGAAGGTCACTAAGGTGTGTCTTGGGTCAAAGCCAGGGATCAACTTGGTTGTGTAATAACCCAACATGTGAGGAAGTATTCTAGCTAGGTAGGGGCTAATTTCAATACTTGTAACCCTGTTGAGGAGGCGACAATTGAGTATACTATCTGTGAAGCCACAGATGGTTGACTATAAATGATGATCAGCCCTACCAAGTAATGTATCATTAATGTGACATACAATAAGTTAATTTACTACAATATAAGCGGCTGGGTAGAGTTGATGATCTAAACTAGATAATTTACTGCCAGTAAATCTCTCTTGCCACCTATCCACCGCTAACACATTCTTAGCGCCAATATCTTCTGCTGGCAAATGATGTTTATTTATGTTTATTTCTAGTAAATATCACATCCACCAATTCCTTCCAACAAACCAACACTAATACCGATACACACTTGTTACTTTGAAAACTCCCTCTGGCTAGGATCATCATTGGACCCCACATAGGTGGACACTGCTCATCCTATGCCACCAATGGTGGTAACAAGAGACATTTACTGCTGTTAAATCCCTTAACCTGAATCACAATATGAATTATTGAGCCCAATTGATAATTATCCACCAGTAAATCCAACCCATTATCTGCCGGCAAAACTCTTATGAATTCTGCTGTCTAATCCCAAGTTGTCATGGCCTGCCATGACATGATAGCTTTAAAAAGTCATGTTTTAAAAGCTTGGATCAATAAAGATACCTCTTGCTGTCAGAAAGCCACCTTGATGATCTCCCTAGGTACCCTAGATCAAAATTTATGGTGACTTAAAGAACTGAGTTCAAAAACCCTGTCAAAAAGTCTCAAAATGATTGTTAGATTAGATATCAAATCAAGACAAGCAGCAATTAGTGAGCGGGCAAATACAATCATATCTCAGCTTCCAGTAATCAGTTTTGGACGTTATTATGCTCAAATGAAAGCCCCAGATGAGAAAAATCCTGAAAAAGTATTTATTAGATGACCAACTGAGGCAAAGTGTTACAGTAGAAACCCAAATGAAAAGAATAGTACACCCCCACAAGACCATAAACCAGCAAAGAACTGCCGCCAAACCCTTGAGAGAAATTGACAATTTAAATGCTGTCATTGAAAAAATGGGTCAAAGCTGGAGCTGCTCAAATAGCCATGGAAAATCCGGACTTGCCATATTTTTTTCCAAATAATTATGACAAGAAAATCACATGTTATACATTATTTGGTGACAGCAGCGCTCAGCCTACTGTCTGCTGGGATTTTTTGAAGTATGATGTCATCAACTCAAATTCCAATGCAGGACCTCCAACTGCTGATAATATTCTTTCCAACCAATCAGATGCCTCAGAATCCCCTCTCCTCATCCTGAACTCCCTTAAGACTTTCACATTCCCCTCTAGAAACTTGTTTCTAGATATCTTACTTTCCCTTGAATAAAGAAGTCTTCCCCAATAAGAAAATGCTGAATCTTTTGGGGCTGTTTGCCCCTGTTTTTAAGAGATTAGCATTCATTATTTTCAAGGTTGCATTTGACTCCATATCAGCACCCTGGCCTGCTTTTTACACCCTGGCACCTTCAGATTCATCTTCTAATTTGCCCCTACAAATTACTCTTGCCGCAACAATTTTGTTGTCCATCTTCTGCTACACCAATACTGGCTCCAAGATGCTGAAGCCGTCCTCCAGATTTGGTCTCCTGTTGCTCAAACAACTTGGAATTTGTCTTCTCTATCCTTGTTGTTTGTCCTTGAATCATGAATCTTACCATTTCATTATAACACAAAGCACAAATTTCGGATCTGGCCAAAGGAATATGATTAGAATTAGTCAGCTGATGTCTCAAACTTTCAGCATGACTCCCAGATAAAGAGACAAGGACCTTCAGGAATAATCTGGAAGAATTTCAAAGACCAATGCAAATGGTATAAAAAGAATCTAGTTCCCTTTTCCCCATTGTGATCATTCTTGGTCTGAATAATAAATAAAGGACTTCTCTTAGACTATAGTTTAAATGGATCAGAGTTAGGAGCCCTTGGGCCCTGAAACAAGTTGCTTCTCTCTTATTAGGCCAAGGTGTGAGTATAGAGCTTGCCACTCCTGCACGCAGCAGGTGTACCCTTCTATCAAGAAATAATCACAGCTATGTGAGAAAAGAAGGGTTCACCTAGTAGTCAAATGGTCAGAAGACCATCATGTGCCCTGTGGCGCAACCAACTAGCGTATTCTATGAGGCCAGCTGTACACCAGAGGCCAGGTATACCTCTGGAAATAACATCGCATCCCCTGTTAAAGCCAGTTGATTATTTGTAAGTCAGATGATTAGGGTCACAGCAGAGGCTAAAAACCCATGGTTATACATAGGACAACAGACATATACCCAGAATGGTATGTATAACATCATGTTCAAGCATCACAAGAACAATCTTTTATACACTACACTTCTTGTAATCCTCAGGCCAGAGAAGCCCTCCATAAACTATATTATTACACCCATACTTTTGAACTTGAAAAAATGGATGGTACAGGTACTGATAGTACCCAATTAACACAGGCTAACATTCCATCTTACATTTGTGCAACCAAAAAAGACAACACCGTCAACTTCACACCATCAATACTCAACAGAACACCTCAGTGTGTATGTTTAATTGACCAAAGTTACTGGTGAAGTATTTCAGTATATAGTAAGTAATGATATATACTGCTATGAGCAGAGTAGAGTAGGGATATACCAATGTGGGCCAAGAGTAAGATAGAGAGTAGTTAAGTTGTGCTGGTTCTTCTTGATAAGACTTGTTGGCAGTGTCTGGAAATGACCCAAAAGGTTCAAACATGGTATGTTGGCTCCTAATCCCTAGGCAGGCTGTAATCACAGCCAAGAAGATGAGATGATTCATATTTAGTTTCCTGGGAAGGGGTAACAAAGATTAGTGCTGGTGACTTCTTAAGTGTGAAGGCTTTTACTGTTTTTGTTAGAGTCAAGTAGCGGGTTTCACAGTTAAAGGAAAAACAATAAGGGTAAAACAGACTAGTTGTCAGTTGCTTGAGCAACAGCAGGACAAATTGGGAGGAGGGCTTCATCAATTGGGGACATCTAGAAGTGGAATAGATGATGGAGGTTGAAATTTTGGACATGAAAATTATTTGTAAAGAGAAAAGGGAGTAATAGCTAGATGTCAAGGTCTGATAGAGAGCAGGCCAGGGAACAGCCAGGGAGTCAGCAGCAGCTCTGACTGCCAAGGAGGCAACATTCTCAAATACAGGGGCCAGAAGGCTTAAACATTCAAGCATTGGGTTCAACTACTTTTATTTTAAAAGTTGAGTAAGATATCTAGAAATAAGTTTCTAGAGTGGGATGGGGGGATTTTTAAGAGAGTTTAGGATGTGAGAGTGGGGCTTCTTTGACATCTGATTGTTTGCTGTAGATATTTTCAGCAGTTGGAAACCTGCATTGGAATTTGAGTCAATGTTGTGATAATTAAAAAATTGCCAACCAGTGAGTTGAACACTACTTTTTTTGAACATTGTATACCTCATGGGTTTCTTATCCTAATTAGTTGTGTCAGGGCCCAGAATGCCCTTGACAATCAGTTGGCCTCTCTAGAGGAAAAAAAACCCACAGCTTAGGAACTCCTACCAATTATCTCCCAGAGCAAGAAAACCCCCTTTCAACCAATGAATGTCCCAAGATTTGAGAGTCACAAAAGTCTCAAATCTCTCAGTTCAATTCTATTATTGAATTTGGGCCTCTCAACTATCAGTAAATGGTACATTGGGAGCGTGATTGTTCAATTGTGAAATTGGGCGCTCAATCTCTCACAGGATCTATAAATAACTGTGGCACCTTGTCAGGCTGAAGTTCAAGGAAGTTTCATGTTATACCAACCAATGAGCACCCACCCCCTGGCCCAAAAACGCAAATTCCAGTGAAAATTATAAGTTCAACTGAATTTTATGCCATCAGTTCCCTGGTGGCACAAGAGGCCACAAAATTACCAGTAAGTATAAGTAGTGAGAAGGAGAAGCCTATGAGAGAGGGGGGGCTAAACTAACTAAATTTGGCTCCCATCCTGGGGGAAGAATCTACCAGGACGCCATCTAGTGCAATACTGGTATGGCCGCTCAAAGTGGTGTCTACAAGGAGGACGCAGCAGGCAGACGGGGGAAGTAGGAATCCAAACCCATCAAGATCATTCCAGCAAGTAGCCAGGTGGCGCGCTTGGGAGCATGCTATTGGGGGCCCAGACTTTCTTCCTGGGCCAGGACCTCCAGGTCCTTGGATAAAAGAGGCACAGGGGGGACCAGGGCCAGGGGTGTTGTGGGGATTGGTTTGGGGGCAGAAAACTCAAGGTTGTCACAGGCAAGACTGTGAACAACACTTTTGCTGGTAGCAAGAATTTCCTGAGCGCGCCCAGGAATGTCCTCAAACAAACGCACAAATTGGGTGGGATTACTCCCTATGTGATGAAGTGAATAGGAGATACAACCCCAGAGATCTGGAAAGGTAGTCCATATCATCACCAGAGCAGGTGCAAGAGTAAAGACCACAAACTTCACCAGGGGAACCAGCATTTTTTAAACCTGGGGAGGTGAAGGAACTATCAAACCTTGAACTTTTGGCAACAGGGAACCAACAGCTAGGCTGCAAATAGAATTTTAATTAAGATACAGAGCCCAGAGACAACAACCAAATATTTTATGCTTTTGGGAGTAATTAAAGACGTTGGCCAGGTGTGAGCAGAGCAAAAGCAAAAGTTGAAGCAAAAAGTAAGTAGTTTCAAACTTAAATTAGGTAAATAAAGGGGTTTAAAAACTAATCTTGAAGTTCAAATTATATTTTTGAGGACAACAAGGTAAGTGTATATATCAATACTAATATTAACGTTAGAGGCTCTGTAAACAAAGCCAAAGTCTAAAGGAAGATAGGAGGGGTAAATGAAAGTAGAACTAATACTAACTGAGCCAGGAATAGGTGAGAGCTACAAAAGAGCCTCAAATGACAAACTTTGAGTTAGGGAAGTAGTAAACTTTTAATTTTGAAAAGTATGAGCAAGCAGGGGACCAAAAGTCCCCTGTCTTGCTTTAAGAGACAGACATCAAGTTTGGAGAGTCACCTGACCCAGGCAATGAGTATAATTGGCTGAAAGTGAAAATTTGCAAGGGCTGACTTATTGGGTTGGAGGGTTTTACAGTAATTTCTGATTTCCACTCTGATTGACTGGCATCAATTGAGTGATTCAAATTAACATTCAATCCAGTTGGATTGGAAATTGATGATTTGGCAGCAGCGCGACCTGTTTGTTTGAACTTGATTGATTTTAAATGCAGACGGGCCCAAGCCAAAAAATAGTCCAAATTAATCAGGGATTCCTCCCAGGTGGGAACCAAGTCCAGAACGTCAATATTTTCCACCTGGGAAGGGTATGCCAACACAAATCTCTCATCAACCGTGTGGGCTAGATCCTCAAGAGAATTAAGGGGCTTGACTGGCTTCTGAGCAGATTTTTTGGTATGACGTGGGAAGATTGTCCTATCCAAGGCTAAAGAGGAGAGTGACTTTAAAAAGCCCTCCTCACTGTTGACATCTTAATAAAGCAAGTTTATGCCCAGAAATTGTTATCTTATTGCAGGAATTGTTTATTTTTGCTACAATTTAATTATTCTCTTTGCATCTATTTGGGAATCCACAACACAATATAATCTTGCCTACCCATATCCTCCTGGCTATTGTCAAAACCACATGCTCAACCCGCCAGCAAGGTTCCAACCAAGAAGGTTTGTGACCCGCAATCCAATTATCCGGTCACTTGAAGCCAGACTAGGAAGTCAACTCAAATTACCAAATCCAACAACATGAACAGATGATGATCCTTTACAGTAGATACCTCGTTTTTGCGCTTGACTTGTTATCAGGATCAAGCCACCCCCTTCTTCCATCCAACTGTGTGATCACCAATCATGTTCCTGCTATCCATTGATTCACATGAACTATATAATCACTATCTCCCAATAAAGATTATTATCTAGCCTCTAAATATTTTTCCCTGTGTAACTCTGCTAAAACAGCACAGTTACGGCACTATACTCCTGCCATCACAGTTAATCCACCCCGCGCTCTTGACGTGGAGTATTACCATCCCCATCATCTGGATCTCCTGCCTGCTATGAAGGAGATTCCTGCTGCTCCCCCTACCCAATGTGCCTCCTGCCCAGGACTTCAGCAAGTTGAGGTTTGTCTATATCACAGTATCTGGGCTGGCCAACCAGGTTATGCCCCATACTGGGAGTTGGTGCCCCCTAGCTACTGCAGTCAACTACCTGGTCCATATTGCACCTATTGTGTACATGGCCTTCCAGGCCCGGCCTGCCTCCCCTATGGGAGGCCAGCCAAACTCTGGTATGGGCTGTGACAAATTGGCACAAAGCAGGGTAGGTCCAGATTTTTGAGGGCTATCTGAGCAAATCCATCTTTAGCTCATTTTTATCAATTACAACTTTAAATCAGTTATCATATTTAAGGGTTTAGCTGCAGTTCTTTGCTGATTTCTTGTCTTCTGGAGATATGTTATCCCTTCTATTTGGTATCCTAAAGTACCAG
Organism: Entomophthora muscae; assembly: GCA_014839935.2. NCBI lineage: Eukaryota > Fungi > Entomophthoromycota > Entomophthoromycetes > Entomophthorales > Entomophthoraceae > Entomophthora > Entomophthora muscae. Next base: position 12,871 of record QTSX02007152.1, on the reverse strand, counting down.
TTTTATATGAAATTATTGAGGGGTATTCAAATAATAGAACAACCTATCATCAAGTAATGTATATTTATTATATAGTAGAGGCCTTGTGAGGCAGGAATATTGAGAATCATTGGATTGGGAGCCCAAGACATTTGAAAGTCTCTGAAATTCCCTTTCTGGGCTGATATTGGAGGTTGGCAGTTGGAAATGTTTGGCCAAAATCCAATTTGTATTAGAATAATGATTGTTAGCCCTTCTTCATGCACCCAAATCATTTAATGGAATTGGGCGTGAATTTCTTTAGAAAACACCCTGTCAGCTCCTCTTACATTTGGCACTTCTGTCAGGGAGCCAACCTGTAGCAATTTTGGGCGGGTCAGCGGAAGGATGCCCCATAGGCATAGAAGGGAGGGCCCACCACAGGATGGGTGCCAACTTCTCAATATAAGAGAACAATTTACTTATCAAAGCCCAAGGGCTGTTGGCAGGTACCATAGAATCAATTAGGCCAGTGAGTTTAACATAGAGGATACCAAATAACTGGGAGATATTGTATTGGCGGCAGTCTTGGGTTCCATTGGGCAACTGTAAGGGATTATATCCCTTACCCAAAATCTACATCAAGCCCTGGACAAATGGACTCAATCAAGAAGAAAATAAAAGATCATTATTAAATGCAGAAAAAAAAAATTAAGAGTGATAGTTGTCTTATTAATCAAATTGATTCAAAAACAAGTTCAAAAAAATTAATAAATGCACTAATAAGAATGAAACCAAAAAAAAATCCCAGAGCAAAAGCTCAAATCCAAAGATTAATATAAATTCTATACCAATTTCAAAAACTCAGGCAACCAATGATGAAAACAACAACAGCACTGAAAGTGCATTTAAACTTAGCTCTAAAAATACCAAACTAGCCAATCACACCCAAAACAAATGCTCCAACCTGCACCAACACTATTCAGGGGAACCAACAAGCCAATCAGTCAATCCAAAGCAGCCAAGATTAAGAAGTACCATTCATCTGACTCCCAATAACCATAAGAACCACAGTGTAGAAGAACACTGCACAGCAATAAGCCAAAATACTTCTTCTTCCTGCATTGCAGGCTGCAGGCCTGCAAAGCAATACTTTCTACCCTACACTTGCAGGATTGCCTGGTAAACTCTATGATCCATCCCCCAATTGACTTCAGTATTTAAACTGAATATTTTCTCTTGAGCTAATTGCTCTAACAATTTTCTTATTCCTATCAAACCAATAAATCTATATTTTCAACCTCTAAGCACTTGATTAGTAGATTCTAAAGGTTTTCCCTTCAACAGCATGAAGTTCATCTTCCTTGTATGGATTTTTTGTGTGTTAATCAGTTATGGGCAAGCCAATTTGAACTTGGAAACCCCCAAACCAACTCCTATCAACAAATCAGAAGACTCAATTTGGTATTGCTTTGGACCACGTTGCCGCCATGCCCCTTACGTAGAAATAGTATGATTCCCATCTATTATTCACCCCAAAGCCCCCTGGTTGGTCTTGGGGTACGCCAGCGTATATTACCTTCTGAACCACTTCACTCTCTTCCTGGGGAGATTGTTCTAATTTGATCATCTCCTATACATGTTAATGATAGGGATTCCAGTAGCGTCCACTCTAGTCAAGTTCAACTTGAGAGCTCTCCTTCATTCAATTGGAGAGAGACTTCCCAATGAGTGGATCCCTGACAGCAACTGGGTTGAGGAGTTACTGGTGGTGTCATGGGTAATGAGTAGGCTGGCTTGAGAGAATACTCAGACGGATAAGCTGGGTTGTGAGGTACTCCTGAAGGATGGTATAACTCAGGCAGCTTGTCAATAGCTTCTGGTAATTGGTAGGTTGGCAAGGCAGGGTTGGAGTAATTGATCTGTGAATGTAAAAGTGCTAAAAGTAAGTATGATATAACTTGGGTCAACCAAAGGTTCATAACACTTTTATTGTGAGAATGGCAATGAGCAACTTCCTGGCAACTCCAGGGTATAGGTATGCCCATCTGCCATTAAAAAACTTTTGCAACTTCCTTTGGGCCGGGTGCTGGAGTTTACTTGGGCTTGGGAATCCTTGATGGCATCAATTGTCAGTGGTGTGTTATTGTCTGAACTTGGATAAAGAATTTTGGTTTTGATCTTAGTCTTAGGAGATTTTTCATGATCCCACAACCCACCAGGCCACAGAGTCAGGTGTTGGCCTTGGTCTGGATTTGCAACGCCTCATTGGTGAGGTGCTGGAATTCTACAGAGAAACTGTCCAATTTGGTGCATCTAATTACTAGGACAGATGGGCCCATGTACAGGCAAGATCCTCAAGTGGTCATGCTTCATTAGCCAGTATCAGTGATTTCTCTGAAATTGGGTCAGTTGCTGGTTTAGGTCCAATGACCTGCAGGTTGGCAGTTCCTAATGATTCAGGGTTTGATTCTAGTGAGCAGACTGCTGTCTTTTTGTTGATTAGTAGTAAGACATTATTAGAATCAGGGGTTGAGTCACTTGGGCAGGATACTGTCCTCTTGATGGTTTGTAGGCAAGTGTCACTTGTGAAAACTTCCCCAATTTGGGCAACAGCTCCCCCCAAATTAGGAATTGGGGAAAATTTTCTTTTTTGGTTCCCAATCTGGAAATTTCCTCATGGAGAGGGGGACTGACTGGCGGTAGCTGGTTGGGTGGGAGGCCTGGCAGCTGTCTGTGTGAGCTGCAGGCAGGCTATAAAAGGGCCTGTCCTCAAGATTTTGATTTCAAAAATCTTTTCTTGGAGAATTGTTTTTTACAGCAGTTTTCCAAATAAAGGGGAACTGCTGCAAATATTCTAAATCTTCTGTGGTTTGTAGATTGTTGCAAATAGCTGTATGTTTTGCACTGTTGTTTGGAATATTTCTGACAGGTTGGGATGACATCCTCAGATATACTAGTTCTATAGAAAGGGCAAAAATTATTATCTGTTAACTCTAAAAGGTACTCATAATTCCCCCAATTATCATTGGTGATTGATAATTAGGTTAAAACACATTTCATAGCAATACATGGTTTACTAACATATTTTCATCATCTTTGGTGAGTGTGCATGATAATCTTTGGTACAACAATATCCCAGATCTCAAATTTATTTGCATCATTTTTACTCATTCTTCAACCAGAATATTTCCATAAGTAAACAGACTCAAGTTCTTCCTCTTCTGATTCTCTCAATCAGCTCCAAAATCACTATCACTGGGGATTTATCTTTCACAAAAAGAGAGAATAGGGGTGAGATGGCCTTTTTTAACAGAAGGAAGATCCCTTTAGAAACCTTCTGATTTTCCAATGTTTTGGAGTTCTTTTGACATGTTTCTCCTTCAGAAAGTACTTTTAAACCCTTCAGAAAATATCTGATTGTTTTAAACTAACCAGACGTGTAACCGTCAAGACGCAGATCAAGTGCCCAACAAAGCTCCTGCTTGCAACCAAAAAATTTCCAAAAGACCCCTTCAACTTTCCAGCCAACCTCTTACTTATAGTGCCTTGTTCTCAATGTTTGCACTTTTATAATGGCTTTCTTCAAAAGCTTAAACTATTGGTGCTCACTTTTTCCTATAAAAAATAAGCTTACAAACTTACTTTTTCAAAAGTTTTAAAGTACTGCTTTAATGTTTTCTCAATCATACTTTAAGCTTTTGGCTTCCAATAAATGATATTTATCAGTAAATAAGCCTCCAGCTCAACCAATAATTATAACTTTCAAACTTCACCAGTTATTAAGTTCCACCACAATCCAAACAGAAAACTAATTTCCATTGCTCAAGCTACATAAAGCATTAACACTTTGCACACCAAAGTGTTAATTGATTCCCCATTAAAACACCAGTATTCACTGCTTTCATCTTAATCAATTTAAATAATAGAATACTGTTTAATTTTTTCTCCTTGATCTTCTTCAACATTATGCCAAGATATTTACTCTCACAGTGAAATCCAGGGAAAGCTGCTATCAAAACAACTTTGTATCATGAAATTTCCTCAACATTCCTCTTTGATTTTTCTACTAAAACAAAAATAAGGCAAAACATTCCACCTTCTGCTACCTCAGCAACTCAATTTGGAGAAATTTTAGAGAACCTTCTTCAAAATTTCCAACAACTAGTTTCAAATTCCTTCTAATAGCATAGCATATTGCATACCAATCAAACAATGTATCAATCTCTTACAGATAACTCACATACTGGATTTCTTTTAATAGTCTGTATCAGTCAACACCTCAGACTCAGGCAATAAGTCTTCACAATCAAGTTTCCCCTAGAATTGACTCCCATCACTGACCTACACTTTAGGTCATCAGATACAAGCATACCTCATGTATTACAGCTGTTTTTACTCACTCAAGTGGTTATCTTAAGCTTTTGGGCGCAAAGTAACCAACTTCACTTCCCAGAAACCTCCAAATCATTAAGTTCTTCAGCTGTTTCTCTGGACAGCCACCCTAATGATGGTTCTGAGCTATCTATGCTTGCATATCAACTTTAAGATACTCTTAAAGCTACCCTAAAGTCATAGAAAGAGAAACTTTACCCCCATCCTGGTAAAGTTACAAACTTTATTCTCATCCCAGTTGGGATCAAGATTTCAGTGCTACCTCAGCACATCCATCCCAGGGTACACAGCTTATCTATCCTTCCAAAGCACTAGCAATGGGCCACCTTATTAACACACCAAGGCAAAACCCAAACCCCAACTACTTCAGTTGAGCAAAATACAGATACCACAGCTGGCCAAACAAACAGAACCACAAAATTTTCCTCTCTCAGGCAACTATTCTCTACTTAGCCAACATCAGCCCACAACTACAAAACAGCTCCACATGTGGTTCATCACAACTACTGAAACAGTTTCAGAGCCATTAATATGACCTAATTCAAAATGCTTACACACATGAACAAACAGCTGTTAAGAGTGTGGATTTCAAGCCTCTCAAATTTTATTTAGTCATCTTCATCTTTCCCTTACCAATAAGATATTTCAGTCACAGGATGATATACCACACTATCTCCTTCACTCATACTTGTGTGACAGAAATTGCGGGATAATAAGAAGCTGTCTCCATGTGGTGGGGAATCACCCACCAAATCCACATAGAGCTAAGGATTAACCACCAACACAGCTTCAGATACCGTTTTGTGAAATTTCAAAATGAGATACTAGGATTAAGTAAAATAATTAACCCCAACCAGAGAAGCCCTAGATAAATGGCCTGCAAGAGAATCAGAGTGTCTTCAGCATAAAATTCAGGACATTGGGATAGCACATGAGTTTCAGCTTTGACAGTAGTAGGAACAGCTCCAAGATTGACAGGCATTGAATTAACATTTGGTGGTGACAACAACAAAGTACTGACAGCAGGCCCCCATCTTCCCGTAACAATCTGGCTAAGGATTAAATTGTAGGGGATGTAGCGTAACAATCCAACTACAGGATGCATTTACAAAAGTAAAGTTAGACCAGGGAATATATGATTTTTATTGAGTAAACTTTGGGAGGACTCAACTCTTAAGAGTTGAAACAGTGAAAATTATTCAATATATATCAAAAATTGACTAAGCAATAATGCCAGGATACTGGGCTCCTATTCTTTCCACATTGTCAAGTGAGTATCTAGTCCAGGTTGCAAAGAACCCTTGAGTTACCGACTTCTGATGACCATGCTGATTAACAAGTTCATATCTGGTGACCCTTAAATTACGTCAATTTATCAACATCAACTTACGGGGGGGAATCAGATTTGACCGGCAAACTGGAGCAGCTGTCACCCATTTGCAATCAACTATTTGATTCAAATCCATTAAATCAGTCAGTTTTGTTAAAGGTTTTTGGGCTTTCCGCACTTTCCTACTTGGCCAAATAATCCCCGGCATTATGAAACTTACTGTGACAACTTGATCCTTCAAGAATAGCAGGATAAAGCCATGATATCTTTAGCTCAAAAAGCCAAATCTATTTCCCAATAAAAATATTCTTCTTCATTTATTTCTTGCCCCCCTCTGTAGGTTTGTCAAAACAGAAGGGTTGACCCACCAGCAAGATTCTGACTAAGCAGGTTTAGGACCCACAATACAACTTCTCAGTGACCCATAGCCAAATAGGGAAGTCAACTTAAATTTCCAGAAATAGCAACATGAGCAAATGAAAATCCCTAAGGATGAATATCTCAATTCAGTGCTTGAATCAATATCTAGATCAAGTCACCCCCTAACCATCCAACCAATTGATCATCAAAATCATGTTTCTATCATCCATGATTCACTCACTCTATATAATTCCAATATTTCAATAAAGATAACTATCTAGTCTCTACATATTTTCCCCTTGTAACTTTGCTAAAACAACACAGTTACAACAGATTGCCTCATTGTCACAGCTAAAGGGTCATCAAGCAGTTGGCATCAAGAGCTTATCATCTGAAGACACCTCCGAAGAAAAGCAATTCTTTCAGATGGGGATGTGCTGTGATGTGCAATCAAATAGAGAAATTATTTAATTTTGGCATTATGACTGCTATTCAACTAATAAGACAATGCTCAACCCCGATCCTTCACATGGCCACTTCCAGACTGTAGCCTATAATTATTGTCAGCATCAATACATTACAACTGATTTAAATCCTCTCACTATATAGTCTCAGGATATTATAAAAAATATGTCTCTCTTCTAATCTCACTTCCCCCAAGACTACTCTTGGCAACATGTAGTTATCCTTTCCTAAGTAGCCATAAATTTTAAAACAGTAAATAGTAACATTCAAACTAAAATATTTTATTTACTTTAAATTCCTGTCTATTGAAAAACATACATTTGCTTATACACGTGATTCCAGAAAATCACTTCAGTTAAATGAGACTCAAATACTTGTGGGGTTGTGATGAAAAAGAAGTCTTTATACAATGGTTTTCCAAGCTATGGCGCTAAGCGAAATCAACCCAGATGCAAGCGAAATCAAAGTGGACCCAAATATATTGTTAATCAATATAAATTCATTGGTTTTTTATTATGTTTGCATCTGAGTTGATTTTGGTTAGTGGTATAGCTTTGAAAACTACTGCAGCTCCTCATAAATTTATTTTTCTAATTAAGGGTTAATTTATAAAGAAAAGAAGCAAATATATTAAAATGTATAATTATAAGATTTTTCTACTTATCTAGATTTAATGAATATGCAAGCTATTACTAATTCAGAGAATTATTAATAAAACCCCTTTAAATATGTTAATCAAACAATATACACTATTGTCTATGATATGTGATATAATGATAATGAATAGGCAAGATTTTGTTACATACGTTCAGAGAGAATTATTTAAATGGTTAGCAGTGCCAAAGGGGTTCTTAGCATCAAAACCATAGCCGTTGCCCATTGAAACAGTGAATGGGTTAGGTAGCAGATGTCCACCTCCATTGAAGTTAAGAGAAGGTTGAGATTGGCCAGGTGCCTTATCTAGCATAGAGGAGAAGAGCTCTCTGAGCCGCTGGATTGAGGGAAGAGGTGCAGCTGGAGCAGCAAGACGGAAAAGTCTTAGGAAAGCTGGAGTTTCGATTGCTGACAATGGCAATGAGTCAGCAAGAATCCAGTTGACAACAGCTTCTTCCATTTGGGTTCGCTCTTGAACAGTTGAGGTAGACTGGCTTGGAGGGAGTCCAGTGCCAGGCAGAAGAAATGGGTTAGCTCTGCCTGAGGCAATTGCTGCTGAAGAAGTGACACCATGCTTCTTAGAAAGATGACGGACTAAAGTATCAATCCGTGTTGAAGGTTTGTAAGCCCGGGGACAAGTACTGCACTTCACTGCATCAGAGTCATTGCTATCAAAATAATAGTAAGAGTAAGGGTTATGAGTAGTTTTGAACTTCTTTTTGGAGTTTCTGGGGGCTCGTGTTTTCTTTTTGGGGAGGTCACCAGAAACCTCATCAGGGCCCTTTCCTGTAAGGCCATTTGCATCTAACTTACTACTAGAAGTAGCTCCGCTCTTTGGTGAATCATTTGAATTGTTCTGTTCATCCTCTGATGAGCCTTCAGAATCACTTCCTTCATCTGTCTTGCCAGAATTATCAACACCAGAATTTTTTCTTAGTGTTGTCAAGGAAATCGTTTCCCTGAAGGTTATCACCCTTTAAGTTAAACAGAATTTCTGACTGATCTTCGGCAGATTCACTATTTGGCAGTCCAGACATTGAGAACCTATAATATTTCAGCTAAGCTGTTGATTCAAAAGTACAATTTTCAAACAAAGTAGCCAGAAGAGGAATAAGTAATAAAAGAGTAAGATGTGGAACAGGCAGTTCAAACCCAGAATAAATATTGAGGAAAAAAGAATAATGCCAAGTCGCCCTGAGCTCAAAATTGAGCAGTTGAAAAAAGATAAAAAAGCAAGTTCTCATGCGAAAATGCAGGAGGCACGACGCTACTCTTTAAAAATGAAAATAAAGCATCATTGCGATAAAAAACAGTACTTGATAGCGGGGATAAACTAGTTGGTCTAATAAAAGCGTAGTAATAAAATCTAACAAAGATTTCGGGAGGCGGGAAAATCAGCAACAAAAATTTAGCTGTTGAAATACTCAACCGATATATGAACCAAAGCTACATAGAAGATAAAAGGAGAGCCAATGGCACCGAGTAACTAAGCTGTGAAATAAATGCGAGATGGGAAACAGTATGGTATCTGAAGATATAGCTGATACGAAATATATTTAAAGCGTATATTTAACGATATTGGAATATTTATATGTGGGATTGAAGACGCTATAAAAATATTTCTTACACTTTTTCCGTCACAAAAGCTTATTTACTGTGGTTTTGGGTATTGAGCACTCAAAGAGCTATTAGACCTGAGCTCCTGCCGACTTCTTGATAGATTTTCGCACTGGGAAGAAATTATTATGTCATTCCATTGATTGGGCGGCCGATCAGGCCAGGGCATCTGATTTTTCGTCACATCTGTATAAGATACAACAATAAATTCCAAATTTAAATCTTGCGGTTAAAAATCATGAGCCCAAATCAGGGATGGCTGTGGAGTGGGGTTGCCAAGCGTAGGTAAGTAAATTAAATTGTATGCCAAATGCAAGATCCCATACTCGCCAAGTTTCAAACTGGAATCTCTTCGAGATAAGCATCAATGTTGTGGTGAATTCTAATTAGCTATAAATATTTAGAGTTCATTCCAGTCAGCACAAATCAAAGTTTTACAACTGCCTTATATTCTCGCTTCCTTGACCCCCAATAAATCATCTTTTTCTCTTTCACTACACTTTTGATGCTTGTTATAATTGATCCACAGAGGCAGGTATGATGTCTCCTGCTGTGGTTTGCCCTTGTATTCCCCTGTTCTATTTTGTTGAATATTCAATATTTGTTGTTCACTACAACACCAACTAAGAAAAAATTGTAATTTTGAATAACTTTAAAGCCAATCTTCCAGCCAAGGATTTCTAAAGTCTTGATTTTGGGAGTTTTGGACTCAAATTTAATTTTATGCTTTTGGGAGTTTGGGCACTGTGAGAAATGCTGAAAATAGATATTTGTTTGAATGGGTATAAATAGGTAATTTATATATTGCTTGAGTTTAATTGTTGTAAATCAGTTTTTTAGTAGCCTGCCCCTTAAATAGGAATTTAACATAAAATCTATCATATTATCCTATCAGGGCCCAGAGGTGCCTGACTCTGATTCATTGAGCATTTGCTTAAGACTGTCATTTAACAGGCTAATTGTGATGGTAATAGACAGTCTGGATTGGTTATCAAACAGTTCTAATGTCACACTGCTTTATGATGATTTGCTGAAAATTATTATTTTTTTCTCCTGATACAGTAGTTTTAAAAGCTATGGCGACAACCAAAAATACCTCATATTTAAACAAAATGATTTCAGATTTGAACAAAATCCAACTATCAGGTTAAAATATACACTCTGTTAACAGGGATTTTTGGTGTTAATGGGCAAAATGGGTCAACACAGTAAAGAAGTGCTCATGCGCAAAGCAAAACTATTCAAAATACAATCCAAAATACATTGATTCACAAACAAAATGGTGTGAGTTGACTTTTGGTATACATATGTTTACTATGTGAATTGGTGACAAAATACACCCAAGCAAGGTGAGTCAAAACTCAAACCAAAAACAAAACACAATAGCAACTCACTATGTAAACAAAATCACTCACGCAATATGTGCAATGTATTGTAATCATGAATAATACCAAGGTATCTAAAATAAGACACAAGATCTGAAACATAAATTTTAAAAATATTGTGTTGGGTGCTTAATTTGGCGTAAAATCTGGGAAAATGGGTGAAAATTATTTCAGGTATTCTAAAATGGGTGTTGTGAAACCAAAAACAACTAATTAAGAAATAAAAAATCTATAATAAGGATATTGGGTGGGGGAAATATTAATTAAATATCCATATTCAGATAAAAGCAAGAATTAAAATTAGGGAGTAACTTAATTAAAATTTATTTAGTCTTTTATTAAATTCCCAAAATGAAAGGAATACAACAACAGAGTACCAATGCACCCGTTGTGCGCTGCAGTTGTGGTTGCCCCCAAGGGTCAAAGAACAGAGTTAGTGAAACTCAAGTGCCTACTCAGGAAGGAGATGGGAGAGGAAAGTTTGATAGTGAGGCTGCACTGTCACAGCCGGTTCAAGGAGCACAAGCTGCTAGGGTGTGGAGCATCAACCCTTGGGTCCCCAAGCTGACCCAGAAGCCCACCAAGGTTACCACTACCAAAACAGTTAGAAACAAGGAGGTAGAACTTACTTTTTATGTGTTTGACGTTGTGTACCAGCAAGAGTTGGTCCCGTCAGCCATGCTGGAGAAGGTGAAGCCTGTACTTGACACTAGCTATGAGCCCTACATCAGTGATGGCAATCAGGAAGAAAACAAAGAGCCTGAGTTATTCAGAACTGATGAGAGACAGTTAGTGCTCAAAAATGTTGCAGCCTTCTACACCAAGGTACCCATGCCCTGTGTTATGCCCAATGCCAACAAGTCAATCCCCACTGCCAAAACACCCACCCAGAAGCGCATCCTCAATATCAAACACATCATCCTGCTCAAGCTAATGCGTGAATCTGGTGACTACAAGGCAGCCACAGCCATTGTTGGAGTGGATCCCAAGTATGCCAGCAAGACCTTCCACAAATTCATCAATACTGGCTGTGTCCTTGCCGCGGAGAAATCCTTGCATGTTTCCACTATGCTCTCCAAGGAGCACAAATGGGCAATCCGCCAGTGGATAACCTGATATTGCCATCTTGAACTGGCAAATATACAGCTAATGGCTAAACCTACTTATGGTGTTGAGGCCTCAATTTCCTTTTACTACCATCTGGTCAAAGGAATGCGCTTTTCCTGGAAAAAGCTCGGGGTATCCCCCTACAATTAGAATAGCCCAGCCTACAGCAAGACCTGGAAAAATACGCTGAGGCCTACACTGCCCTCAAAGCCAAAGGGACGGAAAAATTCTATTACATTGACAAATCAGCATTTGCCTTGCCAATGCACAATCAGTATGGGTATGTCCCCAAAGGCTCAAATGATGAGGTAGCTTGGCGTGCAGCAGTCCATGCCACAGCCTACTCAATGGTGGCTCTCCTCGGTCCAAAGGGGGGAGAGCTCTATCAAATGATACTAGGCTCCCAGAACAGCCATACCTTTCTATCATTTCTCTGATTGGTCCAGGAGCACCTGAGGTGCACAAGCCTGGGCTGCACCAATGTCATTGTGATGGGCAATGTTGGTCTTCACAAAGTGGCTGACATTCTCAAGGAATTCCCAATGATTGACACCAACAGCGCAGTGGGCCCCCAGCAACTGGCCACAGCAAATTTGCACCTTATCTTCCTCCCTGCTTATTTGCCATTCCTAAATCTCATTGAGGAAGTCTTTGGGTGGCTCAAGCAAGTTGTCAAGAGAGGAACCCCAACTGGGACTGAGGACCTCTTTAATTTGCTGCAGGCTGGGATCCACACCCTCCCAGCTGAGACTGTGGCCAAATACTATGACCACACTGATTTGTTCATCCCCGCCTGCCTTGCTAAACAGCCAATCAATTAAAGGATTAGCTTGTCCAACTTTTTTATATTCTCCAATTCACTATTTAAGATTTATTAATTATCATTTTATATTTAGAAGCTTCTAAGCCCAAAATCACATTCAGCAGGAACATCAATGAAGGTTTATAATTTATTTATTTTATATTAATTTTTTTATTATGGCATCTGAGGTTATCCCAAACACCTGATACTGGATAACGCAAATATATTTATATCACTTATGTCAAATAAATATAAAAATCAAATTAAAAAAGTTAGATGTAAAGTGTACACAATAGAAGTAAATTCTATTAAAGTAAATATATTTATGCTTATATGATGGCCTTCTCTGGTATTCATTTTGCAAAACTTCTTTGCTAAAATTAAATTTATAAAAATTAATTATTTTAAAAAGTAAAATTTAAAAGTATAGCTTATATTGAGGAAGGAGATTTTTATTGAGTGCGCCTGTAATGGGTTTGGTGGTATGTACCCACCCCACAATGGAGGTGGTGCACAACCTCCACTATCACACTGTATACGGTGGATACACTCTGATTGAAGTATTGGCAGCAGCTAGTAAAAGGGAGGATAGTGAGGTGGGAATGGAGCAGCAGCTTTTCTGGTGGGGCTGCAAACCTGTAGACACCAGCCAGGACCAGGGTGTCCTGGATGACGTGATCCACTGAGTTGTACCCAGGGGGACCTTCTTCCCATCCAGGGAGAGCCTGGCCTTGTTGACCCCAAGAAGGACCCCGTCTAGGTCCTCTACACTGGCGCTCAGCCCAAAGAAAAAGATAC